>MU271566.1:0-43738 GCA_021432655.1 Atractiella rhizophila
TGGTCTATCTCATGAGACCTCAATTCCTTATATTCATAATCAGATGGGATTTATTGAAAGATGGTGGTATACTTTGTTTGATGTTGCACGAACAAATAAAGGAATAAGAGACGCGTGAAGTGAGTGGTGGTTGCTGGTGTTGACAAGGCGTGTTGCGCGTCATAGAACTAGCAAGTTGCCATGATCGAGGAACACTTAGTGAAATCGGATGAGAGAGAAGATGAGATGATACGTTCCGAAAGCTCACACAATGGAAGGAGCATACATGGCAAATGCTTAGTTACAAGTTCTACAAGAAAAAAAGCCTTATGAGATAGTGGCACAGACCGTGCTTCCCGTATTCGCAATATCGGCAGGATGGCAGCTCGTCTGTCGAAATCAGTCAAACGTGTCCCTAACCTACCTCGCTTTCGTGAGTTTTTCTATCTCGCATCCTGTGGTATCTTTAAAAGGTCGAGTTAGTGAAGAATCACACTGGCACTTCGCCAGCTCAAATGCCTCCCTCACAGGACACAACAATGCACAGCGCTATTGCTCTCGAAACTCCATCAGGCTATTCACAAATGTCATTCGACTCTGTTCACGCCTTGATACCTAGTGATCAGCAATGTGTGGTTGCTGAAGAGGTGATCAGCGCCACAGCCATGCAGTCCGATACTTTCCAACCACTTTTGCAATTGCCTATCGATGAGTCAATCTTCCTTGGATCCTTCCCAGCTATTTTACAACAAGGTCCAACCGCACAGCAAGAGTTACAAGATCCACTTTTCACACCTACAATTTCAGATGCCAGTCTTTCAACGCAGTCACTCCCGAGCTTCCTCCAATTGCCAAATCAAAGCACACCTGCAAGCGTATGCAACTCAACATTCTCTCGATCTGAACACGATGATCCTCATCCTGATCAGCATTGCCCTTCTCCTCCCAACGGTACTCCAGTAACAGGATCTTGCCATCCGCTTGGGTGGATGTACCTTGAGGAATGCCGTGATATCTCAGGTGGTGGTTCACCTCTGACCAGTCGAGAGATCACGCTATTCGGCATGCTGACATGGTGCAAGCTTAATCATATGTCAGAGCAAGGTTACCAACAGCTACGAGAGCTCCTCCTCCATGCTGATTTCGATGCAAAACTGCTTCCCCACTCTATCAAAACAATCAAGAAGCTAGAAACTTGTCTTCCACTGATTCCAATCCATCTCACAAATGTGGAGGCACAGTGCAAAAGCAGACAAACAGGCAGAGTATCGAAGTCACAGGTCAAGGCACCTTTCTACCATTTGCCGTCTCTAGTTCAGCAGCGAGTTGTCGAGGACCATGAGATTTTCTCGTCTCTGTGGACCGGATTAGGGACACGACCTCACCAGCGCTCCGAGATGTGGCACGGAGACTTTTGGCATGAGTCAATTGCAATTGCACGACAGGATCTACCTTTCCTTGCGCAAAACCAATCGGCTGTGTGGCCAGGATCCTATATATGGTACTCTCGACCACAAATCAAAAATCCTGACAGCAGTACTGTCATTTTCAATCCAAAATCAAAAGCCATTGGTCGTGTAGCAGGGATTTTTCATGGAACTGGCCCTGATGGGAATGTGAGCGATGACATTCTGGCCAGAATCCAGCCTGTTATATCCGTCGAAGACACTTTTAAGGCTCTAACTGTTCTCATACCATCCATTAATGTCGCTAAGGCGAAGAAACTGTGGAAGATCTACCTAAACGAATCCATGGTTATCGAATCTAGCCGGCGTCAGCTTCTGATCTTGGACTTTGATCATATCGTCAACCTCACCTCCATTGCCAGCAGACTCGAGGAACTTTTAATTTGGAAAGAGGAACGTAAACTTACTCGAGATGACCTCTTGACTGGTGATAACCTCATCTTAGATACCGTCGTGCTGTTCGGAAAGCACCAGACACCAACTCCTGAAACCCTTGGGTTCTCTTCACTATTTCGGCTCCCTCCGCCGCTGGCAGAACTTGAGATCGAGCGAGGAGTAATTTCTGAAGAACAGCTAACAAAAGGGTTTCCTAGCCCACAGAAGACCTTTGTCATACCTATCTCTTTCTACTTTGATAAATTTGGTGTTTTCAGGACCAGCCATCGAACCTGTGGAGGCCTTTATGCCATGATTGCAGCTTCCCCAGCTTTTCAGTGAGAGCAGCTACGAAATCGAATTGTTTGTGGCTTCGTACCGTTTGGGACTCACCTTCGTGAGGCTGGAGCTGAATTTCTGCGCGAGGTTGTCCAGTACTCACGTATGCCATTTCAGCTGCAGCATTTTGATCGACAGACCAACAAGCGCATTACCAGCAACTTCTTTGTCATGTTTTTCAGCCTGCGGGGCGACCTACCTCAGATGAACGAGGATGCAGGTACCAAGCTTCCTGGTGCGATCAATCCATGTCGCAAAGATCTCTCTCTGCGTGAAGACGCCACCAACTTTGCACGCAAACCAACAGCACTCTTTAACCTTCAAAGGTCGATCAAGGAGTCAAGAAAGGCTCGAGAGAATGCTGAAACGGCAATGAATGCCACAACTCGAAGTCGCATCATCCGAGACTTTGGATTGTCCGATCTGGAATCAGCATGGACAAGTGCTGGGCTTGTCTGGGATCTGTTTCGCCAGACCCCTTTCGATATTTCTCACTCCGAAGGTGCAGGTATCTCCAAGGATCGACTGATCGATCTGAGTTTGCGTCTCGTACTCAGTCCTGCTGGTCTTGAATGTTTGTCTGAGGTTTTGACAAAAGAACAATTTCCATCGCCGCCAGGTTACTCTTCTACCCCCAATCCTGTCGGGAACTCCAAGCGATTTCAACAGCGAGACGCGTTCAACATCGTGAGTTACGGTGCACTAGCCTTGGATTGCGCTTTGCGCTTTAGATTGTCTGACCCTCGCCATACGTTTGGTATCAAGAAGGATACATTCGAGAAGCTGAAGCTTGCTTACCCAGAGGAAATCAAGAACCATGAGCACTGTTTGAACCTCTTGATTGAAACTTGGACTGCCGTCGCAGAGAGCAACTTCTGCGTGCTTGCGCGCTCGATGGATGAGGAAGCTTACTCTGAGCTTCATGAAAATGTCCTAGCAGGTCGACAGGCAATGCTGAAGGTGCGTAGGTATCAGACACTGATCTACCAGGGTCTGAGAGCGTATGCAGATGTTCGGCCCACTTACGGATGAGTTAGACAAACTCCCGAACATGCACCTCGCTCTGCACCTAGCTGACGATGCTCGTCTCTTTTCTAATTGCCTTAACTCTTCTGTCGCCTTAGACTAGATTCTGCACAAGGCACCGAAGACACTTGTGCCACACACGAATTTCAAGGACATCGATGTCGCCTTCCTCAAGGACGATAATCTTCTCCAAACAATGCGGAGTGTGCTAGCTAGAGGGACAACGGAAGATTGTCCTCGCATATCTCGTATCTATACTGATTTGCAGCATGGGACCCCAAAGTTGTTCGATGGGTACTATTTTGGCCATCACATTGTGAATGTCGGTGCTTTGAATGATCATTCTGGGAAGGTTGGAAATCTTTCACTCGAGCAAGTTGATAACAGGTGAAGAGGTCACTGCTGAGCATCCAGCAACTGATATTATTTAGACTTCTTGATATTCAGCTCTACTTAGAGCTCTCTGGAAAGGAAAGACGTTCAAGACAACTTATCCATTCGTTGGTGAACTGCGAACAGCCATCAGTCAAAGAACGCATTCGACTCCTCCATTGCGCCTACCAAGAATGGTACACCATCCCTATTCCGCTAATTGCAGCTGATCACATTTCTAACGAGCTGAGACACTTCGAAAAACTGATATATTTCGATATAATCCTCCAGCATAAACGTACGATCCGAGTAGAGGATCTTGTTTGGATGCAATGCACAAGGGCATGAGGGCCAGCTTGTCATTCGAACAGCACGAGTGGATGAGATATTTATCCATGCACAAAGCAGCCAACATCGCATCTTTCTTAAACTTACGTGGTTCAAGGACATCGGAAGCTTCTCTCCTCTCATGCCATTAGTCCGTAAGTATGAGTTAGACATGATGTCTTCCATCGCAGGCATCGGCATTCTTTCAAGTTCTCGGGCAGCTCATTTTTTACCAAATTATAGGAAGCACAAATTCACCGACTCTGTGATTTCAAGTTATCTGTACAATCCATTAACAGTGGCAGTGGCATAGTTGCAATTGATATTGTTAGTTAAGTGGTCCATTTGTGAACCAACATTCTGAATATCTTTCATAATACAAGTACAATTCATTGAGAGAAGCGGCGCAATTTGCAGTTCGTTTGTGACGTTTATGCGCTATCGGCTTTTCCTGCCACCTTCCGCTTGGAACATACTTAGTTGTTTGTTTACTCCCACCGGCAAAGGAGAAGGCAAAGGAAGACTCACGGGGTTCTTCTTCTTCCTTTTCGCAGGAGGATTCTCATCGTTAGTTGATGTTTCCGCTTCTTCAGACCTTGAGGCTTTTGCTTTAGGAGGGGCAAACTTCTTCAGATCCTCCATACTGGTACATACAGCCAGAAGGAATGAACTATAGTGATCCCCCATTCGATCTCGCCAAAAGCCCTATTGCTACCCTTAAACCTATCTCCCCATTCCAGCTATGAGCAAGAACACTCACCGGCATCAACGTCTCCAAATGCTCCACCGTGCTCATCGGTGACATTGCTCCCCTCCCCCCCTCCTCCCAGCTCCTCCTGAACATCTTCAATTCCTTCACTAGCATAGGAGGGTTTTGCAATAACTCCATCCCACCTTTACATATTTCCAGCGGAATCGCGCGCTCACAGGTTGGCTCCGTCTTCCCCCTTTTCCTTTTCGATGACATTGGGATGGCTTTGGATGCGGAGGTGTGGAGCACAATAGAGAGTCGTCGTTGATGTTTGACGTTGTGAGAACCGCGAGTCACGCTGACATTACCAAAGTGAGCGACTGCCAGCCTGAGCCTAGAGTTGCAAACATACCAAACTCAAGCGCCTGCTCCAGTGGAAGCAGTGTTGCTTTACTTTCTCGTTGGTATCATCCTGCTTCAAAGACCTGATCAGCCAGATAACGGGATCGCTGCGAATGAGGTGGCTGGACTGCATAATCACGCAAGAAATGACGGTACCCACTCCCCACTCCGATAAATCTAAGAGATAACATACCTTGGTTCCAGCACAAAGAAGAAGGTCGCTAACACGTGTCACGACCTCTGTGGCCATTCTCCATCTACTCCGACATCTTTGCTAACCCTTAGACTATCCTCAAACTACTCACGCATCACAACTGCCCAATGGTTGACCAAGCGTTGTCGACAGCCGAACCAGATATCCCAGCATTTTCAAAGTTGCCAACGATGGCTCCTGCTTCTCATCAGAGTCAATATATAATCGGCAATGAAATGAAAAGCACTACACATTATTGCTATTGTGGTCCACAGCTTCGTGAGGAGTGATGGAACATGGCTAAGTGCCAGTGCGATGTGACGCTCATGGATCGTTAATGGCCAATCTAAGCCGAATTGGCATTAATCTCGTTTCGGTTGGAGGACAATACGAAGGTTCTTCTCACGTCCTTGCCACATAAACTAGCAAGCATGGAGCAATCGTCAACAAGCGAAGATAACTGTTGTTGCAGTCGACAATGATGGGACAATGATGCGACAACAATTTGACAATGTCGGGACAGTCGTGGTTGGTTGCTGGCCAAGTTTTGTTTGTCCCCGACGATTGAGCAATGCTCAAGACATAGGGGTGTAACCATACGATTACGGTTTGGACACAGTGTTATGCCATTTCAATCAACGTCCAGTACCTACAAGCATTTTACTGACATTGGACAAGAATCCTGAAAAGGGACCCTGTTCCGGCTAGGGAGTCGATTTGGTTTGAGCTTGAATTGCAAAGCGTCGGTCGCACTTCCTTTCAGAAACCAGAAAAGAAACGATTACATTGATTTGAGTTCGACTAAGTACGAAACAAGAAACCAAAGCCAATAGAGCAGAAGATTAGACGAATATCAGACAGTGAATCGAAAAGGAATGGAAAGAGGATCGACATCCTTCCAAACGGAAGGCATTCCATGTCTCAGCCGCTGCTCATCGAACCACCTCGCATCAATAACCTTGCTCTGTCATCTCACTTTCGAAGTCCTGAGCTGTATATTAGATCTCCTTCCATCCTCCTTTTCATTAGTCCGCCTCCTTCTCTCAACCAGCAGCGCTCTTCTCCTTCTCCAACCCGTCGCCTCTTTCTTCGAGACTGAGCAATCTATTCCTCTTTATAAGTCAAAAACCCCTTATAGTTCCGCTCCGTAACCTAAGCCTCCAGAATCCATGAGCGCTTATCCTCCTCACACACCCTACATTCCCTCATAGTCGCCCTAGCGATCCCGATCTCCCATTCAAGCCACGCTCCAAAGAATAACCGCACACTTAACATCTTCACTTGCACCTCTTCAGATTCATGCTCCACATTCCCCTCCAATATCTTCTTCTGCCGCTTTGCAAAGAACCAACGGACAAAGTCTGGGAAATCGTCCCAGTCCACGACACAGTACTGGACTCTTATGCCTTGGATCGCTGATGCATTTTTCAGACTGCTGAAGAAGTGGAAGGGTACCAGGTTTGAATTTTCTTCGCCACCGTCGAGGTAGAGCTCAGTGAGTTGCGTGAGGTATGATAAGTCGAATGGAGCGGGCAGAATAGATATGCTTCCATCAGTCGAGAAGGGGGCGAGGGTGAGAGTGAGAGATTCTAGAACAGGAGGCAGAACATTGCCACAGAAAGACGGGGGGAGAGGACAGACATAGGAGAGAATCAGTTCGTGCAAGGTGTGCGGGAGGGAGAGTGATGGCAAAGGCGGGTACCGTCCAAGGCCTAGCTTTAAGAGACCAGGAGGTAACAAAAGGCTAGTAGATCCTGAAGACGCTGTCGAGAAGGCAGACGAAGTGTCCTCCACGTCGTAAACACTGAGCCTTTTGAGGCTCCCGTTCACCCTCGACACAAAATCCTCGACCTCGTCTTTCCTCCACTTTCTCGTACCTTTAAAAAGTTTTACATCATCCAACCACTTCAAGCTTGCAATCGCATTCAACACTATTCCTGCCTCCTGTTCATTCCAAAGTGCCCTCACCGTCACTTGTGTAACGTTTGGAAAGGCTGCGATGACCTCTTCCACCAGTGCAACGCTCATATACTGATGAAACCGCAGATCTCTCCAGAGACATCCAGCAGCAGGGTACAGTCCTGACGGAGCATGATGCTCGTTCATAGAGGTAGCTTGGTTTGGACAAGCAGCTGAGATGGCTTTCCACGCCGGCAGCAGTTCGCCATGGAATGTGGCAGCAGAGTTCCATTCGCCCGCAACGTCATCCACTTCCCCAGCTACAACAAAATCAAAGATGTAATACATAAGCTCAATGGGAAGGCGAGAGATTGGGGCAAACGCTGGGCTTGAGAGTGACAGTTGAATAAGGTTCGCATGGCCGCTATCCCTCTTCCATAATTCGTTATCAGCGACTGGGACATAACTTCGAAAAGCGATGTAAGTGGCGATGGGAGCGAAGATCGCTACAGAGCGATTTTCTGGAAGGAGAGGAAAAGTGAGAGTAAATGGTAGCATCTGACCCTCTCGATTGACGCAAGCATCTGTCCCATCTCCAAAAACTACTATAATATTTTCCCGATCGAGGGTCATACAAAACTTTGCTATCCCGTCGTCCCTAATAGAAGTTTCGAGGCATGGAAGTGAGAAACAGGTCAATTTTGACGACATCTCCACTAGATCGTCCGGAGTGAATTCAACAGGAAAAGCCACTGTGATCTGCAGCGTCGCAGGTGATGGATGAAGGCTGGATATGAAAGAGGGGAGAATGGAGAGCCCCAGCGAGTGGCACCGTCCTGGGGTGATAACATTGACAAGTCCGCTGGAGTTTTGTGGCTCAGAATCCTGCTTAATTGTTGTCAGATGCATAAGGATGAGAAGAAGACAGCAACAGACAAATGTTGGGTTCAATCTGTCTTGCCTCTGGGTTGTCCCTGTTTCACCCATCTCGACTTGGACTGTTCTCAGCTTAATTTTGAGAGGGAGAATTGTGCGCTGAACCTGGTCCACAGCAGATGGTGGTCAAATCGCTGTCTACAATGCAATGAACTCCCTACCTTGGTCCACAGCGGCAAATCGCTTGTGGAACCAGAACACGACCCTAACCCTAAGCGTAGAATGGAAGGGTTAGAGCTCAGGCTCTCACACCCCCCACTCACTCGGTGCCCAAAGAAAGAAACCAGTACCAGAAAACTCCAGAAGTAAAATAGAACGATAGTGAAGTATCAATGAGTAGCAGATACCATGTAATGAAGGTAAACAAAAGACTAATTCAACTGGATAGCAAAGAAGTATCAACACAGAAAGTCAATGAACTAGAATGGTAATAAAAGTCAACAAATCCAACAGCACAAAAAAACGTGAATATCTATGTATGATGTATATGAATCCGTTCAGCAAGTGCGATATCCCCTTCGTCATCACATCCGCTACCATCTCCTGTGTCGGTATCCACATCAGTATCACCTCACCCTTATTTATCATTTCACAGATAAAATGATGATGAACATCGACATGTTTCGTCCTGCTGTGGTTAGAGGATGTTTGGCCAGTGTGAGCATCCCTTGATTGTCGCCTTTGATCGTCGTCAGCGCATTCTGAGGGAATCCTAACTCAGTCAGCAACGCTCGTAACCAAACCGCCTCCCTCGCCGCCGATGAGAGCACTATGTATTCCGCTTCCGTAGATGAGATCGCCACAGTCAGTTGCATCTTAGGTATCCATGAAATCGCAAACCTCCCTAGTCTGAAAACAACCCCTGAATCGATCTTCTGGTGTCAATATCAGATGCATGGTCAGAGTCAGAAAAACCTTCTATAAAAGTGGATCCTGTGTTGTCCCAAATCAGTCTAAAGTGTAAGGTTGCAGCAAGTTATCTGAAAATCCTCTGCACCCAAGCCCGATGTCGACAACCAGGATTGGAGTTGACTCGAGCCGCCCAGTTTACTGCAAATAGTATGTCTGGCCTGGTATTAACTGCTGCATATATCAGTGCTCCAACTGCCTCCCTGTATGGCTTCTCCTACATGTACTTACGCTCCTCATCAGAGTTGGGCGCCCATTCTCTCGATATTTTCTCGTCGATATCGCAGGGAGTCTTGACGTGATTGCATTGAGTCATTCAAAACCGTTCAAGACATTTCCTGATATAGCTTTCCTGATCCAAAGTCACTATGCTGTTAGTCTCGTCCCAAGCTATCCTCATCCCCAAAAGGTACCAACAGAGGATGTGGTGATTGTGAATTGTGATCGAAGCAAATCAAATAACCTGTCAATCAATGTCCGGAACAATGCTACTATCGATCCGTCATCCACATGAAGGCATGATCGTTACCTCCTCCCCCTCCTTCTGGATGTACGCCCTGTGATCCGCATTGGTCCTGATGTAGCCTTGTGGCATAAGGAAGGTGTGAAGCGTATCATTCCAACCGTTTCCTGCCTGTCACAGTCCGTAAAGCGTCTTCCGTAATCGGAATACCTTCGATGGCGCATTGGTGTTAGGGCTGACACTATGTGCGGTCGCCGACGGGCGATGCGTCTGTAGTGGAGGTAAACCTAAGAGAATACTCTGAGGTCACCACCACTACATCTCAATGTATATATACATATGTAAAGGCACTGCCATAAACTGTAACATACGTTTCTTGAAACATGTAAGACAACTAGATCAGGAAAGTAATAAAGGGAATACTCGGAAGTAAAACATACTAAGCAGTACAAGTGAGAAAGTATAATAAGGCAATAACGGAGACGGTGCAGACCGGCGAAACGTATAAGGTTTGCTGAGCGGTGATTCGTGTGAGATAAGGGAAAACAGCGGTCAGTGCAAACATGAGCAAAGCGGCGTTGGGTAGGTACGTGATTCTACGGCATGGTAAAGTAGGTCATGTGACTGTAGGTGGTGCATTTCGGTAATGCATAGGGGCAAGCCTGATAACAACCCCCAAATTTCTGACTAGTGTACGTGAGTCACGGAATTTTAAGGTTAAGGTTTGCGGCTAGCTTGGGCGAAAAATTCTTCCAGTTCTACCACCATCACCTTCCCCTTTATTCTTGCAAAAATGTCGACCGACGCACAACTCTTCGACTTCATTCTGGCGAACAAAGATAGGAAGGATAGTACTGTTTACTGGGATGTGGAGAAGGC
Organism: Atractiella rhizophila; assembly: GCA_021432655.1. Taxonomy (NCBI): domain Eukaryota; kingdom Fungi; phylum Basidiomycota; class Atractiellomycetes; order Atractiellales; family Hoehnelomycetaceae; genus Atractiella; species Atractiella rhizophila. The sequence goes on from MU271566.1 coordinate 10,257, forward strand.
GAAGGAGGTGAACTTTGGGCGATTCGCCGATATGCTGGAGTGGGGAAAAAGATGTTATCCTCTGTATGTCAAATTTTGTGATGAGGTGCAGGCAGAGGTGAGCTTTTTTGTCTTGCATATTGTGGTTGGGCGTGTGTGTAACCCGTCGCCGATGGAAAGGTGCGAATGGCTTATGAGGCTGCCAAAGGGTTTGGAGATGGGCGGGTTTTGTCGTTCCCACTGTGGATGCCTGTGGAAGCCCTGCAGGCATTGCGGAATGAACTTCGGCTCTGGGTCGAACAAGTGGTGCTCGTCAAGGAGGATGCAGTGAAACTCGGCTTTCAGCCTTCTGAGTCGGCGAATGGTGACCCTGTTTTGCGAAGGAAAGAATGAGAGCTTTTCTTGTCAGACACGAAAAAACGCTTGGCGAAGGAAGAAGAGGAACGAAAATGGGCAGCGCTTGAAAATAAACGTCGAGCGGCAGAGGAAAACTTGCGCGTTCAAAGGTAGATTTCGGCAGCAAAAGGACCCGAGGTTGGGGTTGTGAGGACCCTGTCTGACCATCTGGTTACTGCGACTACCTTTGTTTTGCCTGCAGCTTTGGGGGATCGAAACCCGTTCGCCAGTGCGCCGGTCGCCGAATTCGTAGTGCACGACGGGAAAGTGCGAGTCAGTGACAAGGAGTTGGATGTGGCGAAATACCGTTACTTCTGGCCAGGTACTCGTGAGGCTTATTCTCACGCTGCGGAGAACATCAATCTGGGTGAGTTGGAACTCGAATTGGTTATCACGACCCCTCGGGCGAATCTGCGTATCCTTCCCACGTTAGCGAGCATCGGAACGCAGCGATGTAGTAATTGTACCGGAAAAATTCGAGCGGCACCCGTCAAAGCGGCGAAAAAGAAGGCTAAAGCCGACAATGAGTCTCAGGTCTGCGACTTCTTCGCTGCGCATGTCGCAACCGCGTTCGGTCGGATTTGTTCGCGTTGTCATAGTTCGCGAAAGAGGTGTGAGGTTTTGCCTTTGGGGTCTTTGCGAGAGCTTTCTATGCTAGTCGTAATGTCGACTACTTTCCATCCTAAATGCATCGGCGATGGGAGAAAACGTCCATCAGCTTTCGCCGAGAGTAATTACAAGAACGTGTCGGACGCCAATAAGGACTCTCCTTCGCATTCTATGTTGAGCGCTGCCCGGTTGTACTCCGAAGCATTCAGCATGGATTTTGCACAAACGATGCTCGAGGCTGCCAGGTTGAATGCGCAAGCGGCGGCGGACGCTCTTAAGGCTGCTGAATTGCAAACGGAATTGTTTAAAAGGAGGCAGGATGAACGTGCAGCGGAGGATGGGGCTAGTGAGGGTTCTGAGCTGGAAGATGTGATAGCCGATGTGACTGGTAGGTGAGTTTATCTGTTTTTTTGGCGATCCGTCTGACTCTCTAGATGTTGTTTAGGCATCGTAGGGCATTTGACCCGTCGCCAGCTGCAAAAAAGTCGTCGCATCGGCGAAATGGAGTTTCGACTCGGCGACTTAAAACCTTCATTGGCCCAAGAGGCTTATGACAATTCCAACTATGATGCGTATTCTGTTTCCTTCTCGAGTAGCAGTGATAGTGAGGAGTCTGTCCAGAGTGGTGATTTTGAACTGTGAAATGTATGTTTTGCGTCTCCGTATCGGCGGCAAATTCCCGGTCGGCGACATGTGTAGATTGCGTCATAGTGGCATAAGCGTTGTGGTGAGTGGGGAGAACATTGGCACAGTAGGTGATGCAGGACTCACACTCCCCTGTCTAGGGGAGGACCCTCAGGCGTTCCTCCCACTAGCTACCCAAGCTTATTATGGAGCTCGCAACCACATAGGCCTGGGCCACGCGCTGGTGGACACAACGTGCAGTATAACGTGTCGGCGGTTTACATGCTCGTCGCCAGTCTGTCTTCTTTGTGGGGTAGTGTGTTGTCGAGCAAACAAAGATGGGAAACCAAAGGATAAAAAGTAAAAAATAGAACACCATAAATATCAAACCAAGACAAGGTGTGAGATGAAAGGGAGCATTGTGTACCTCGCAATTGAGGAATTTTCGGGTTTTGACCGGTGTTGTTTTGGTGCAATAAGCAACCATTTTGCGAAAATGGGGTGAGTGACTCACCAACAAACTGGTCGCCGATCTGTCCGTTGAGGAACAGACCGGCACCTCACTTAGACCTATGTTCAACAGTGTGACTAGGGATTCACCCAGTGAGGCATATAGAGGAGTAGGACCTCTTAAAGTGAGGGGGAGGGGACCTCACGATTGAGGGCAATTTTCATAAATGCGACATTGGTGATGGTGCGAGAACGCAATGAGCATTCGTCTACAACGGGCGACGAATGGACTCACCAACGACCAAGTCGCCAACTTGCCCGTTGAGGAGCAAGTCGGCACCTTGCCTTGACCTAAGTATCAAAGACTAGGATTTCACCCGGCAAGGCATATAGGGGTGTTGGACCCCTTAAAGTGATGAAGACCCTTCAGCGCGTTTTCGTCGGAGGTTACGAAAGCGTGCATTTGGGTGATGTTTTGCGGAGTTCGGTGTGGACTCGGGACGAACGGCAAGAGGGTGTGCAGTGTGATAGTCTTTTATGGCATCCTGCGAATTTTCTAGATCTGCGATGTTGATCCATTCGTCTTCAGATGGGGAATACCCTTTGTATTGAACGCGATATTTGAAAACTCTATTTCGGGTACCGAACCATTTTCCATCGACAATTTTTTCCACTTCCCATTCTTCAATTCCATTCACCAATTCCGGAGGTGGGTTTGGGCAACTGGACTCTGCCTGGGATGTCGTCTTCGTTGACTTTTCGTATTAGGCTCGCATGGAACACTGGATGTATCTTCCATGAGGATGGCAACTCGAGTTTCAGGATGAGGGGAACCAAAACTTGCAAAATGCGAAAAGGGCCATGCCATTTGTCGTCCAACTTTTTGACAGGTCTCGTCGATTTGATGTTTTTCGCGCTCAACCAGACGAAATCGCCCACGTGATATTCGGGCGCTGGTGCACGTTTTCTGTCATAATGTTTTGCCATGAGATCTGCTGCTTGCTCAAGTAACGCCTGTGCTTCCCGGTCGGCGATTTGCATCTTTTTGACGAATTGCGCCGCTGTGGGAACGTCCTCATCGGAGATGGGTTCAAAGGCCATGCGGGGATGTTGACCGCAATCGAGCGAAAATGGAGTTACGCCTGTCGCCGAACTGACGCGATTGTTGAGTGCAAATTCTGCGTTGGGAAGTCCTTCCACCAAATTATCTTGAAGAAAAGGCGCAAATATTGTTCAACCTCTTGGTTCATACGTTCAGTCTGACCATCACTTTGCGGGTGATAGGCTGTCGATGGTGAACCTTTGATACCTAATAGGCGAAAAAGTGCGGATGTGAATTTGGACACAAACTCTTTGTCTTGATCGAAAATTGCGACATCGAAAAGTCCATTTAACTTCCATAGGTGATCGCGAAAAAGTCTTGCAAGGCCTTCTGCATCCATCGTCGAATGGGTGGGGATGAGATGGGTGCGTTTTGAGAGTCTGTCTACTATGACGAAAATCGTGTCAAACCCCCCAGATTCTGGGAGTGGTCCAACCAAGTCCATGCTGACAATTTGCCACCGACGAGTGGGAATGTCATTTGGTTGCAAAAACCCTACGGGAGGGGAAGGAAAGTTTTTTGTTCTGTGGCAAGTGTGACAGGCGCCGACATAGCGGCGAACGTAATGCGCCAAACCTGGCCACCAGTAGTACCTTTTTACGAGAGCTGTCGTCGATTTTACGCCTGGATGACCGGCGATTTGTGAATCGTGCAGGTCTTGCAAAATGATCGGCGAATTTCGTCATCTCGGGGAATGTACAGTTTTCCGCGAAAATAGACAGTACCCTCGACTTCTTGCCATTCTCGTCGGCGAATAGAGTCGACTGGTTCATCTAGGATCTCTCTCAAAGCTTTGACTACTTGTTCTTCCCGTCCAGGCACCTTTTTCACACGTTCCAGTATACTTAACTCCGACTTTTGTCTTGTGAGCGCAACTGTGCTACCGTTAGCGTTGATGGTGATACGGTCCGTATTGAAAAATCTTTCCGGGAGTAACACTACGTCAAAGTTGTCACAAATCGCCAGTTTGTGATCTGGTCGCTGACTGAGCGCTCTGGTTTTGTGGAGTTTCGTCCAGGACGGTGTAAAAGAGTGAAGTTAAAAGAAGCAAGTTCGGTGATCCAGTGCGCTTGTCGCCGATTCAACTTTTGTGGCATTCTGAAATACTCGAGATTTTTGTGATCAGTCAAGATCAGAAATGGCTCTTCAGTGCCTTGAAGAAGGTGCCTCCATTCTTCTAGTCCCCGTATAATCGCGAGCATTTCTTTGTCATAGGTGTCATAGTTCCTCTGGGCGGCATCGAGCGATTTTGATACGAAACCGAGAGGATGAAACTTCCCATCTGGCTTCTTCAAAATTTTTATATTTAATTATTATATAATTTGTGACAAAACGGCGCCTGTCACGAAATTCGACGCATCGACTTCGAGTAGAAATCGCCCCATTTGTTCGGGATGTGCCAAAACGGGCGCCGAAGTCATCAGATGTTTCGGAGCGGCGAACGAACGTTGTTGATCCACCCCCCCAGACCCAGGGAATCTCCAATTTCGTCAGGTCGTATAAAGGTAGTGCAATGTGACTGAATCTGTCGCAAAAGCGGCGATAGAAATTAGCGAAACTGAGAAACATTTAGACATCCTTTTTGTTTTTTGGTTCTGGCCAATCCAGCACACCTGCAACTTTTACTGGATCTGGTTCGAACCCTCTGCTGGTAATTATCAATCCTAAATACTCCACTTCGCTCTGACACCAAACACATTTTTGCAAGCTAACATAAAGCCCATTTTCGCGCAAAATTTGACAAACTCGTCGAACACGTTCCCAGTGTTCTTCTTCTGTCTCCGTCGCAATCAGGATATCATTGATGTACATGAAGATGAACGCAGTGGCGATCATCGTGCGAAAAATAGAGTTCAGGAAAGCCTGAAAAGTCGCTGGTGAGTTGCAGAGTCCGAAATACATCACCAACGTTCGAAAAGGCCACGATTTGACGAAAAACCGCTTTGTGTTCGTCTCCTTCTTTGATACGAACATTGTTGAACCCTTTCCTCAGATCAATTTTGCTGAAAAACTTCTTAACAGAAACCATGGAAAAGAGGTCCGCCTGAATGGGGAGTGGGGTCTTATCTTTGACTGTGGCTTCGTTCAGCTTCCGATAATCAAAAACGGGACGAAGTTCGGATGAGTCTTTTTTGTGCGTGAAGAAAACGGAAGCGCCATGTTCCCTGTGCTAGGACGTATACGACCGGCACTCAGTTCGGCGTCAATGAATTGATTGAGCGCCGCTTGTTCGTCTCTTTTCAAGGGGTAGACGGGACCAGCATATGGTTGAGCTTCTGGCTTGAGGTCGATGGCATGGTCCCAAGGTCGTCGAGGAGGAAGCGATGTTTTGAATTTTTCATCGTTGAAAATGTCTGCAAAATCGGTGATTTGCATCGGTATTTCGACAATGTTCTTTGGTCTCATTGCCGCTGCGTCTTTCGCCAGTTTCTGCGATTTCGTCATGGCGGCTCGTATCGAGGTGGACGATGACTGGAAGCATTCGCGAGTGGTAGACACGTCATCTGCATTGTAACTGGTAGGGCAACGAGAGAACTCAACTTTCCCTGAGTCCCAGTTTATCTCTGGGTTGTGGTGTCTGAGCCAGTCATGACCCAGAATCATGTCGACAGTCCCCAACTCCGCCACAGCGAATTGCCAAACTTCGTGGTGAGTGGCGATCGAAATGGGCAAGTAAGCAACAGAATGAACAGACCCCCTCTTGATTGAGAGATCCGTCAATGTTGTAAACGGATACTGGGGAAGGAAGTTGAGTGACAGGCAGGTTGTATGCGGAAACAAGTTTTGGGGAGATAAAGGAAGTGGTGGCCCCACTGTTAAAGAGCGCCGATGTGGCGTGTCGGCGATGGGAATGTGGATGATGGAATGTGGTTCTGAGCTTCGGCTTCGAACTGACAAGGGATGCTGTTGTCGAGCGTAAATGGACTTTGTCATACATTTTTGCAACTTCTGCACATCTCTGTCTCCAGGAGGGAAAATGCAATTTCGGGAATGGAGAGTCTTGCTCAGATGAGGGGAATACTGTGCTGAGCGGCGTTTTGTTGGAAGTGATTTTGGATGACGTAAATGAATTGCAAGTCGGCGATGGGGACACTTCTTTCACCCACTGCCGTCCTAAAAATCCTCTTCTAGATCACCTGATTGGCTAATACTCATTTTCAGCGATTGGTCGGCGCTTTGCGCAAATTGTCGATCTTGGTGTTTCATTTTTGAATCGAAATATTCTCCTTGGGCTCAGAGATATTGCTCCTTGTTCATGGATGTCCTACACTCCCTTTCTCGGTGGCCCATCTTCTGGCATCGCCTGCAACGGGGAGGTCTCGATTTTGTCGCATCGACCTCCATGTCATCGGGGTCTTTGATTCTGTGAGCGTGCGTAGCGGCGTTTGGTGATGAATCGGTGATCGTTGACAAAGCGGCGCTCGGTCGATACGCTATGGGTGTTCTGCTCTGCCTGTGTTTTGTTGATTTTGAGCTGTCTTTTCTGGTAGAAAACGTATTCTGGGGGCCGTCCTTCGTCGATGGGATGTTTTGAAAGAAAGTTGAATGGGCAGTTTCTTCTGCATCAATTCGTCGAGCCTTTTCTTTCCATTCTTCCAGCGATTTTGGGAACTCCCCTTGGGTTACTTTGAGATGTAGTGTAGGATTGAGTCCTCGTTTGAAGAAGAAAGTGAGAGCTTCATCATCAAAGTCAGCCTGATTTGCTAGTTCTTCAAATTTGATGATGTAGGTTTCTAGGTTCCCCTTTGTTGGAGAGAAGATATTTTTGTTTGTGCAATGAGTTTGTGGTCTGTCTTACAGAAACGCGATTTGAACTCCGACAAAATTGTTCCCACGAAATTTGTTCCTCGTTTTCGACAAGTCGGCGCAAAATCCCAGCGGCGAATTTTCCGCATATCCTTCTTTCATGTAAGAAAGGGTAAATAGGATTTTCGATTTTTTGGTCGGAAATTGGCCTGGAACAGTAGAAGTGTAGACGTAAATTTCGCGTAAAAATGTCGGAGCTGTGTTGGGTACTCCTTTGAAGATTACAGGTGTGGCAAGTTTGATACCTGCATATGGTGCAACTTGGGGAGTTTGGGATATAGAGGGGGGAGAGAAAGCTTGAGGTGTTGGGTCCGTTCGCGATAAAAAGGGGAAGTGGTTCCACTATCTCTAGGAGGGGGTAGTCTGGAATCTAGCAATTGTAAAATTCGGTCATTTGTGTTTTGGACGTCGGACCTCAGTTGCGCAATTTCGTGCGCATTTTGGGAGGTTTGCGCATTTTGTTGGTTGAAACTTGTTATGAGGTCTTGTTCGATTTTTTTGGATTGCTTTTCAGTCATGAGATATAGAGTTTGGAACATCCTTTCTAAGTGTTGGATGCATTCCTCGCTCGTCGGCAGTTCGCGCGTTTCCATGTCTCCCCAAACCTCCGACATTTTTAAGTTTCGTTTTTGAAAGGGAAGAGAGTATCCTTCTGTTAGGGCTGACACTATGTGCGGTCGCCGACGGGCGATGCGTCTGTAGTGGAGGTAAACCTAAGAGAATACTCTGAGGTCACCACCACTACATCTCAATGTATATATACATATGTAAAGGCACTGCCATAAACTGTAACATACGTTTCTTGAAACATGTAAGACAACTAGATCAGGAAAGTAATAAAGGGAATACTCGGAAGTAAAACATACTAAGCAGTACAAGTGAGAAAGTATAATAAGGCAATAACGGAGACGGTGCAGACCGGCGAAACGTATAAGGTTTGCTGAGCGGCGATTCGTGTGAGATAAGGGAAAACGGCGGTCAGTGCAAACGTGAGCAAAGCGGCGTTGGGTAGGTACGTGATTCTACGGCGTGGTAAAGTAGGTCACGTGACTTCAGGTGGTGCATTTCGGTAATGCGTAGGGGCAAGTCTGACAATTGGGGTCCACAAATCCTTGCGGCTGCTGTATACTTCCTCTTTCAGATCCCCATGAAGAAACGCATTGCTGATATCAAATTGTGCCAACGCCCATCGTCGTGATGCAGCAAGGGAAAGGACGGTGCGAACAGAGGACATACGAATGGTAGGAGCATACGTCTCCTTGAAATCCTGCCCTGGCACCTGTCTTTCACCTCTAGCAACAAGCTTTGCTTTATACTTGACGATATTGCTATCTAAGTCCCTCTTTATCAGCAAAACCCACTTACATCCAATTGCACGCTTTCCATGTGGTAAGTCAACCAATTCATCTTCCCAAGTCCCCATGGCACAAAGAGCCGCCATTTCCGCTTGGATTACAGTCCACCATTCATCCGCGTTTGGCCCTCCTCACTTGTTTAAATGTAGGTTCATCTAGATTCCCATTCCATCCTACTCCTGTTGCAAATACTTCCCATCCAGTTACAACAATCCTATTATCCATGAGAGCTAACTGGTTTGAAGCCCTTAGAGCTACATTCATTTCCTTCACAGAAACTGATGCATTGAAGTCTCGTAATCCTGGCTGGAAATGTGTGTTGAGGTGGAAAGCCAAAATGTGTCAGAATGAGAGAGGGGTTTCACTGTATGTGCTTGAGGGTGTTTCAGATCGGACCTATCCCTGTGAGCACTGTCAGATTGTGGGAGCCCACTGTTCAAAGCGTGATAATTGACCCTAGGAATATTCCGTCTGTCGACAAAGGCAGTGGGTAAGGATTAGGAGAATGATTGGGAACCCTCTTTTGGGGAGTACGAGTCCATGGGAGGGCGTCCTGACCTTCATTACTGGCGGAAAGCTTCTCCTGCTCGCTGTTATCGTCGCACCCATCCAGCTGCCCTGCAGGTAAGATGTGCATCCTTGTGAGAGAAGGCGATCTAGTGGGTGGTTCAGGGTTAAGTTGCACATTTGTCATCGTCATGGGAGGAGGTATTATCGCATCAGTGTCTGGTACCCGAACAGGCATATTGTCAGCAAGATAGTCAAAATCTGAAGGCATGAACTCGTTCAGTGACCAACTGGTCAACTGGTCAATTTTACTGTCTCCTGCTCCCCCCTGTCTCTGTAGAACTGATCTTCAAACCACTGCACCTCCTTAGATTCCACAACATGTGTCTGTCCCGGAATCCAGAATAACCATCCCTTCTTTTCTTCCAGGCATCCAACAAAGTAACCCAGGATTCCTCTTGCATGCAATTTCGAGACCTTTTTCTTCTTAGGGATATATATAACTGCAAGACATCCAAAAGTGTAGAGGTGTGACACATCTGGTACTTTTCCAGCCCAGGATGATTCTGGGCATTTCCATGATCCATGCAAGAACGTCAGAAGATGATTAAGAGTATAGACCGTGAACTGCACTGCTTTCTCCCAAAAAGATAAAGGTAAACCTGATTAAAACAAAATTGTTCGTGCAACATCAAACAAAGTATACCACCATCTTTCAATAAATCCCATCTGATTATGAATATAAGGAATTGAGGTCTCATGAGATAGACCAATTGCCATGTATGCTCCTTCCATTGTGTGAGCTTTCGGAACGTATCATCTCATCTTCTCTCTCATCCGATTTCACTAAGTGTTCCTCGATCATGGCAACTTGCTAGTTCTATGACGCGCAACACGCCTTGTCAACACCAGCAACCACCACTCACTTCACGCGTCTCTTATTCCTTTATTTGTTCGTGCAACATCAAACAAAGTATACCACCATCTTTCAATAAATCCCATCTGATTATGAATATAAGGAATTGAGGTCTCATGAGATAGACCATTTGACAAATGAAAGATTTGAATTGTACAGATTGAAATTCTCTGCCATTGTCGCTTTGGACAATCTTCACCTTGACATCATAGCGTCGCTCAGTCTCCAAAATCCAGTTCTTCAGAACCATCGCAGCCTCAAATTTGGCTCGAAAGGGAATCCACCATAGTCTGGCTGTGGACTCCTTGATGATCCCGAGACCATACCACACACCAGAATGCATTGACGCAACTGGGGCAGGTCCCCACAAATCACAGTCTATCCGTTCACCTTTCGTGTACGAAGGCGACTTAGTGACTATCCGACTTGGACATGCTTTCGATTTTCCAGCCACACATGATGTGCATGGATTCAACTTTGTCGAATTGTAATCAAAGCCCGTCACCCACTTTCCAGGACACAATTCCCTCCACCGTTGGCCCCATGTGGCCAAAACATGTGTGCCAGGTTTGAGCAGTTGTAGCTGCATAAGCAGAGATGGGAATATGAGTTGTGTACTCCTTCACAGTAAGAAAGGGGGACTTTTGCCCATCCCAAAGTGCAGGCCATTCTCGCGTCGGAAGAGGAGACGATTTCGCGAGTGTTTGTCACTCGTTTCATCAAGTCGAGTTGTGAGATTAAAGTCACACCGAGACCCGGGACTTAAAGGCCAGTCCCAAAGTCCGCCTACCTGATGTTGCTGTTAGGGCTGACACTATGTGCGGTCGCCGACAGGCGATGCGTCTGTAGTGGAGATAAACCTAAGAGCATGATATGACATGAAGACTAACCTGTAGTGGAGATAAACCTAAGAGAATACTCTAAGGTCACCTCCACTACTCTCCGATCTATATATACAAGCGGAATAGCACTGCCACAGAGTGTAGAGGAGAGGAGATGAAACATGTGAGAGAACTAAAAGGGGGAAGTGACAGTGGGATTATGCGGAGTTAATAAGAGGAGAATAGATACAAATGAGCTAAGTGATGACGCAGGCGCAAATGGGCGAACGGGCGCTGATTTGCACTGCGTGCAAATAGGCGATGCGAGATGCAGAGTGGCGACCGGGTGCCGATTCGCAGGGAACGCAAATGGGCGATAGGAGACACAATCTGGCGAACAGGCGCCGATTTGCGTAAGATGCAAACCTGACAACACCCCCCAATTTCCGTGGTGCATGCTGCAGACAGAAACTTCTGTTTCGTGAGGTTTGCCGATTTTGCGAAAGTGTCTAAAGTACCAGCTCACAATTTGAGGAATTTTCAAAGTTGACCAGGTGTTGTTTTGGTGTAATAAGTGTCCATCCTGCGAAAATGGGCTGGACAACTCACCAACAAACCGGTTGCCGATCTGTCCGTTCAGGAACAGACCAGCGCCTCTCCTAGATCTATGTTCAACAATGCGACTAGGGATTCGCCCGGCAAGGCGTGCAGAGGAGTAGGCTCTTTTAAAGTGAGGAGGAGGGGACCTCGTGATTGAGGGCAATTTTCATAAATGCGAAATTAGTGATGGTGCAAGAACGCAATGAGCATTCGTCTGATATTGAAGACCTCTATCATGATCTTGGAGATGAATATGAGGACAAGATTGGAGAGTTTGTTATGCAAGTACAGACTATAACAGTGAGCTTGTTTTACTGTTGAAACACAGGGTTTTGAAAGATGCTTTCACTCCCAGGCTCAGAGTATTGTTAGTACATTTAGAACGCATGAAATTTCTGCTATCAAAGCAGAGAACGAGTTGAATCATCTGTTTGCTGTCTACAACCAGTCAATCAAAAGTCACTACACCAAAGAAATCACGGAGTACCAGACGGATCAGCTACGCATACGCTCTCTATCTTTCGAAGAGGACGACAGCAACTCGCAATCTCTCCTAGCAAAAGAAGTTCCCCAGATGCACATGGAGCCCGAAAGACTCCAGAGGTGGCCACCGAAGGCTGCTCTCAATCTTGGTGGTGCCAAAAGACCATCGGTTCATGCCAGCACTACAGGAGCTAGAGGAGGCGAAGGGAATGAAGCGCCGCCCTTGTCTACAAAGAAACATGGAGGAATGCAATGGGATCGTGATGAGGAGGGGAATTCAGAACTAGAGGAGGAGGAGGAGGAGGAGGAGGAGATGTCGTTGAGAAAGCAGAAGAAGATTAACTCAACCAAAAAATAGCCAAACATGCGAACTCAGCGAGAAGAGTCTAATGAGGATGCGCCTGCTCAGGTGCTGAAGAAGGGGGTGAAGAAGAAGGGTTTAGATTTTGATGGATTCTGGGCAGACGAAAGTGGGAGCGCTACGATGGAGTTTATGGAAGGAAAGGTTTATCTGCCTGTAAGTTTTCTTTATTAATATTGGTCCTGCTAACGGCTTGAACAGGAACAGTACTACAATGAACAGATTCTAACATTCAATAAGGCAATGTTTCTAAAGACATTCATTTATGAAGTTGGAGGGGTTGATCAAACTCTCGGAATCTTGCAGCAGATCGGGAAGGGGCAAGGTCATGTTGCTCTGGGATTCCCAGAGAGGGGGTCTTTCTACGTATGTCCTACATTATTCAGCTTAAAGATTGCTCAGCTTTATATAGGACAATGTTCGCTCCCAGATTAGTTGTCGCAGAAATGAATAATGCCTGCCGACTCTACCTACTTTCTACAGGCTGGATTGTTAGTTCAACTGGTCAAGGTCACATCTGGACCGAAAAGAGACGGTGATGCTGACGGTTCTAAGATAGGACTAACCTCATTGACAAGGCGAAGAAGAAAGATGGGCAGACTACCACTCTCAAATCCAAGAAGAGTTTGTTCAAACTGATTCTGTCTAGCTGAAAATCACTTAAGACGGGTGACGATCGTCTTCCTCTATCTGGAAAGGAGCTCATCATGAAAACGTTTGGCCAAATTGCTGGAGAAGGAACTCAACTCGATCAACTGCGCTGGACGGATGGAAATGCAAAGAGTGGGAGTGTGGAATGGAATGGAAATTTATTAGCAGACAGGGCATTGATGGGTGTCAGGATTGAAGCCTGTATGGTTGCGATGGGAAGTATGGTATGTCTCTGTTACCTGGTTGAACCCTTATCTCATCCTGTCATAGGACATTGGCTACATCTGACCATCAACCTTGTCCAAGCCTTTCTAATCGACAGCGATGTTGAGATCGAAAGAGCGGGTTTCCAGCTGCTGCCACCAGCTTTCCACAAGCAAAAGACACCACGTTTCCGACAAGTCGAACATGACGATAAAGACTTTGATGACTTCCTCATTGGAATGATGGAAGAAGGAGAGGACGATAACGATGTATAGCTTAAGTCGCATCATAGTCCCCATCGCGAGGTTACTGTCACTCTAGGCTGATTGTTGTTTGATATCGTTTGTAGTTTCATTAGCATTAAATGCTCTTAGTCGTTCTAAACTCATTACAATGTGTCAGCGTTTAACTTCATTTCTACATTGTTGCTTCAAGCCAAATTTCTTCTCAGCCATCATGCCGGGACGCATATGTCGGAACGTCTCGTAGACAAACCGGACCTTTTGCACCAAAAAGCATCAACACAAGGTCCAAATTCAAGATGTCAAGGAACCGTCTTCAAATTCTCCTATTCTTTCCCAGCTTTAGTTTCCGAGCTCAAATGAACAGAGGGCCTCATTTCAACTGTCAAAGTAACATTCAAGTGTTTAACCAATCCATAGCATTTAACTGTAACCAAGATCACAAAGACAACTTGAAGGAAAGTATGGGAGAGAATTCAAACCAATCCCTCATCATGGCTGCACTGCTGAGCGACCATAATCGAAAGTAAATGATGTGTATGGACGTTGCGACATTGCACATGAGAGAGACGGTGCACACTGATAACGGCGTAGGGATATGGATATCTGTGATTGCAATGGCTGCATTCAAAATATGGATGGCAGCGAAGATAAGATGTAGCTGGTAAATGGCGGCTAGACAGACCGGACTGGAAAATATTAGGCAAGAAAGGCATGACTAAATTGGGAGGCTGTTAGTACTGTTACAACCGAAAAACGCATAACAAACAACAGTTTACACAATGCAGTCTGAGAGGCCGCTGCTCCCAACATTGCGCTTGAGCTAGCACTAGGGTGATTGCGTCCTGAACCACTGGTCTATTGGTCCATTGCAACCCATTGGCCATGGAAGGCACCAGACATTGTCACCGCAACGAATTGCACCATGATACGCACATACTTTGCTCCAGCTCCACCAGTATAGAACACACCCTTTTAATTTCACCACCATCAAATGTTTAAATATATTCTTCCTGTGAATCAAATTTGAAGGCAATAGAACTCGAACTGGCAGCTCCAAGTCTCACAAGATTGCTTGAAGGAATCAAACATCGAAGCATGACAGCAGTTATGATATGGTGCATGGGGAAATAATTGAGAGACAAACACTGAATAAAAAGTACCCAAGTCTTGTAACGATTGCCGCAATAGTGCTTAGACTCTTGTCATTATCGTTTCACAATTTTTATGTTTTTAATTCGCACAGGTGTTTGACGTCAACAAAACGACGACCCCTCCCCATTACGATCCTCTCCCATTCCTTCCTCTCTTGATTTTCCCTCTAATGCCAGTGTGACTCCGCGATGAAGCTGGTAGGAAGCGAACTTTATCTCAAAATCCTGGTTGGATAGGATGAAGTTGTCTCTGTAGGTGAGCAGCTGTGTGAAGATTGTCTGGCTAGTAGGAGGCGGAGTATGCAATGGAGAAGACGTGGTACTATGGGCTGTGGTGCAGGAATGAAGCAAAAAGGTGAGGTCTGAGTTTTGGGAATGGGTGGCAAACAAAGCCATATTACCAACGCGTGAAACTCGCTGAAGTTTGCCACATCTTAGGCATGTATGTATTTCCGACTTCTAATTTCTCTGCTAACAAAAGATATATATTGTGGCAAGAGAAATGAAATGGATGTTCAATGTCTTTGAGTGCGATTCCACATATCCGCAAGTTCTCTACCAAATTCACAGAGCTTGACCGTGAGCGAATCTCCCTATTGTCACGAAGGTACCAGCTGTAATGGCTCCTTTCTAGATGCCTTGGAGCGTTCCTAAATGAATAGCCTAGCAGTTCGTGCCTTACCTCTTATCTTTCACATTATAATCCAACGTCCTCACTGGGGATTTCTTCTTAATTATATCGAAGAACTGTATCCTGTATCATTTCTTCAGCGGTTCGAGTTCTTTCTACAATATCAGGTCATCAGTGTAGGCACTTATGTTGGTTCACGTTGGTTGCAGAATTCGTTCCTGTCAATAGTTCTCCAATAATCTCTTTGTATGACCAAAAGGATCTTGCTCACTCGAGTTATCTAGTATAGCTTCACAGAACGACTGTTGCTACTTGCCTCGTCAGTCTCATTTACAACCTTTCAGGCTGAGCTGAATTTGACTAGGACTTCGGAGACGAAGCTTACGATTTCATGTGTAAGTAACATCTTTGTTGGTTTCACATAGTTCTAGTAACGCCTCCTCGTAGAAATGGATCATGTTCCACACCGTTAATATGGAACGTGAGCCTCCCGGTCCACTCGTCAGCCTTTTTAACCAAAGGCATTAGGCGTGTCATCGTAATGGGATAGGTCAGAGCCATGAGATGAGAGGACATGTTGAAGGAATGGGGAAGGCAAGTGGGTCTGAAAATGTTGGGCTTCGACGAAGTGTGTTGTGCTCCGTTTTTTCTTCTGAGGTGAAAATCTGACTCGAAGGTGTCACCAGTCGAAGCTTTAGGCGCCGCCAATCCCTTTCCTCACATCCCTCCGAAGCCAGAAGATATGGTCTCCATCTGCTACACATCCGGAACGACCGGTACCCCAAAAGGCGCAATCCTCACGCATGCCAGCATCACCTCTGTGGTTCTTGGAAACCTGCAGTTCGTCGTGCTTTTGTACTAGATGGATCATGACTTCACAATCGTGTTCGTTACAGCGGCGGCATAATCACTGCTGAGGACGTTGCGCTCAGTTTCCTCCCTCTCTCCCGCATCTATGAACAGTTCATCGAGGAGTTCACAATGTGTGAGTCCCTCATCTTTCATCCCTGCCCTGAATCTTCAGCTGAGGCGACACGCAGGTATTGGGCAAAGCCATTGCTTTTGTTTCCTGCCCAATCCTCCCTAGATGTCCGCTCGTACACTCCGGCTCGTCAAGGACATGCAGATCCTGGGTCCTACCGTTTTGGTCGGCATGCCTCGTATCTTGAACCAGTTGTATCAGGCTGTCAGGTACGTCGCCTTCCATCAGAGGTTGGTTGCAGTTGCTGATTTGGACACAGTTTCAAACCCTGGAAGCACCAGGCGTCAAAGGTAAGCATCCCAAAATAGAGATATCATGAATCTAAAGAACGTACCAGGCAAACTCCTGAACCACATTATCGATACGAAAATTCACAACCTGCGAACCTACAACCTTCCATTTCCCTTGCCCACAGGTCCCCTCCGACATAATACTGATCCTCACAGCAGACGAACAGGTGCGCTGTCGCTTCCCTACCTTGCACTTCTAACACTTGATTAGCCGTCTATTGTCATTAATTCCCCGCTATTGTCGACCTAACTCGAATGACAACTCGAACGACCACTCGCATCCCCTCCGCTCGGCTCCTGACATCTCCACGACAGTTGGTAACAATGGGACGTTGTGCAGACCACTGGTGGCTGGAGGAAAGCAGTAGATGGGAAATTGTGAAGGGGATGCGATGCGAGGCAGAAGGAGGACGTAAGGAACAGGAGGAGCAACAGGGAGAGAAACAGGCTGTAGTAAACGTGGTATACAAAAATTCAAGCGATTTAAACCAAATCTGAATCTGCTGGTGCCAACTTGGAGTCGAATGTTGAAGAAATTATCAGACCTTGAAAATTGTTATTTCGGATCTCATGCTGTCGCTTCACGGTTATTATATAATCTTACAACTGTTTCCTAGTAGCAACAATCTTTGTTCAAGCATTGTCGAGCCATAAAAGCATTGCCAAGACGTGCTTACTTGGCCATCACTCGCTGATGATTAATACATTATCTCTCAGAATGGTTGAAGTATGGTTTTTTCATTGCCCAAATACTGTCAATCCCAGACAATGGTGCTTGGTCGACGTCGATGATTTTCACGGTTGGCAGCGGTTGGACCAGGATCTCAAAAAGAGCCCTGTTCCGGCTAGGTCATGATTCGTGACATTCCCCTTCAGGACAAAGTCATGTCCAGCAACATTCACCTCTTTTCGGTTGATTTCACAAAGTGACTGCCAAACATGTCAGATCAGACAAATGACACAGGAAAGGGCACACCTGCAAATCTTTCCTCCTCAACGAGCGCAAGGTCGCACCAACATCCACTTGACCTTTGAAGAATATGAAATTACGTGAGGAAACTATGAAACTAACGCACTAAGGTCCAGGTGGTTTGGCATGGATTCTAATAGCATATCAGTAAACTTCTGCTTGTGACCACTGTGGATCCCTTGGCCCTACAAGTACAGCGTAGGCACCATTTAGCACGACAAAAGAATGTCAGGGTTAGAGGAAACATGCCTGTGCTGGAGTTAATTCAAACTATCTGTCATTGGTTGATCGAGCCGCCTCAGCCAGGTATGTTTCCATCACTGGATTAAGAGGTTCCAGCTTTTGTTCCATTCCAGCTCTTCTAGCAAACCCTGCAAGGAGAGAAAGAAGGTGGCACAGTTTCCAATAACCTTCCAACTGTTCATAACCAGTTTCCACTGAATCCTTCGCAGGAGGTCCCGGAACCAGGTTGTTGCGCGAGTGTAAACAGTCGGTAGCTCAACGACAGTGTGGAGCAGCTTTGTGGTGTCGGAGGCTCGCGAACTAGGTAAATGATTCGGGAAAACAAGCAATCAATTTGAAATGGATTGGAATAGAGAGTTTTGGAGGGATGGATAGAATGCTGCATGAGAACAATGTCATTGTTGTTTGGGTTAATGACAAAGTGGCATACGGGTGAGACTCTCGACTGTTGATATTGTAGCGTCAGTAGGGAGATACATCGCACAACTAGATATACTGCACACCAGTGGCTGAAACGTAAACAGATTCTTCGGTAGGCAGCTGACTGTCCTCTTGTTCAGATGGAGCTGACGTTCAGATTGTTCCAAGATTCGACAAATTGGAATTGTCATATCTTTCACGTAAGGAGGTAATCTGAGAGCTATTTTGTTGGATTCAATTAGTGATCTGCTTCAGCCGATCATGGACTTGAAGGAGGTTGCAGTACTGATTGCTGGAACAATCATGGCGGGTCAAGAATTCGTCGGCGGTTTGGGGTAAATTCCCAAGTCCAAACCTCATCCAGGAACGGCGATTAGTAATGGTTGCAGTTGAGATGCCCATGACAGCATGAACCTCGCTCCCAATTCCATACTGACCATGATTTGAGGATCTGTGAGCGAGAAGCCTGAGGCTGCCTTCTGTAGTTATAACGATTCATCCTCAGGACAGCGCACACACACGTTGGAAGTCAATGGTGTAAAGGCCATTTGTCATCAAATACCGGACATGTTGGAGCGACTCAAGATAAATGGTGGCATCAGATGGAGGGGGGGATTATGCCTTTCGAATTATGGAGCATTTTGCTTCTGTTGCTATTGAGAAGCGGTTCTACGAATAGGTAATGCTCATAACGACTTAAGTGGACTGTCATGATGGCACCTTTCACGAAAGAGAAGGAGGTGAGGTTGTGAAACTTTGCTGGTAGTAAACATTTGTCGGCAGCATGGCACGCACATTTTCTGACAGAAGTGAATCCGCCCATATGAGATTGAGCGCATCGCAAACAATCTGTTGATACTCTTCTCCAGGCGAAAGAGCACGAAGGCCATCAAACGTGTTTTTGCTGTCGGACAGCTTTCTTCACTGCTACATCCAATTTCCAGCGCTTTCCGTTCCTCTCAAATAGAAATAACCCTTTATGAGCCACACGAAAGCTGCCACGCTCTAGCTCCTGATCAAAGTTGATTATTAAGCGAACCTGAGATTCAACGGATGGGAGATTGGTAAGTGAAGGTGTTCCTGGGCTAAGGGCATGTGGAACCAATTCTTCAATTGGAAGCGGAAGAAGGGAGGTGACATTGACGGCGTAGATGGCCTGGTTTTCATAGGTAACTGCTGACATGGAGAGAGAAGGTATTTGCAGCTGTTCTGCATTGATGGCCAAACGAATATCATTTTGAAGGTTGAACACAGGGAGGAGACACTTGTTAGCAGTGACTGTAGTGGTGAGATCAAGCAGGGTGTGTGTTCAAGTTTTAGGAAGGTGCTTGACAGAGGGGTCGGCCAACACTTGATTCGCATTGGCAAGAGGGATTATGAAAGATGGCAGCAGAGAAGAAGTCGGCCATTCTTGTGCAAGTTGTCCATCTGCCTCATTTTGGTGTGTTAAAGAAAGTGAAGGAGGTAATAGTGGGTTTGAGGATCTGCATTTGAATTTCCAACGAAAGAGAGCCCATGACGTGATGGCTCATCTTGGACATCAATCCGCATACTGTGACAAACGAGAAAGCGTCTGAGGTGGGGGTAGGAAGTCTGACAGGCAATTCAGAACAATCTTGAGCATTATCATGACCGGCTTCCTGTTCGTCTGCAGAGCTTGTAGCTGTAGTGTTCCACTCACTGAGAAAAGTGTCCATTAGCCTTCCATTACGAACATTCTCCCAGGACTCCAACTTGATCAACACAATAAGGCTGATTGACGCACCGTCTTTTGGTCCACCAGGATTTCAGATAGCAGCCAAAACTTACCTTCACTTCTCCTCACATTATTCTCTTGGGCTACGCATCGCAACATATCTGAGACATGTGGAAGTGGAGAGGGTACAGTTCCTGCAGGATGAAGACCCGCTGAGATTGTGATGAGGTCATCCTTGTCACGGAGGTGGAGCGAGATTGTGGTTGCAGGCCTGTGTCGTAGAATGGTGCTGTTGAGCAATCAAAATATTCAAAGCTGACTAGCGCTGGCATTCTACTTACCAAGTGTGTGAGCCCCAATAATTGGACCAGTTACAGCGTGTGGATGACAACTTTGACAAAGAGCTCGGCTTCCTATTGAAAAGTTAACATTAAATCATGATGGGTTCAACAATATGATGAGATAAATTGTACCACTTTCTTGATAGCGAGCTGATTTGTGGTCGTAATAATAAAAACAGTCCAAGCAGTAACGAGTCTCCATTGACTTATTGGTCTGTTTGTCGACGACTGTGACAACTTTCGTGGGGGTCAAAGGAATCTTGTTAAGCGTTGAAGGGCACAGTGTTCCGTCTTTCGTCCTCTGTTTACTAGTGCAGTAGACCATGCAACTTCATCCTCAGTGGCGATTATCTGAAGTAGGGGAGGTATAGCTTAAGTTGGGGATTCGTAAGGCTCTCCTCAACGAGCTCCATCTAATATTTAAGGACCAGTACAGTGGAGGGTTAACATTACCTGCCAAGTATGATCTGACCACCTGTTATAAAGACATGCACCTTTCTAGCAATATCCGATTTTTCCAGTATCCACCAGAATATGAACCTAATGAGGTTATATCTGTCTGTATTCATTGTCAGTGTCTTGATCCACTGATGATATGGGCTACCAATATGGGAATTTACGTCAGGTTATTTATCATTCTGCTTCTGTGTAATCTGAATGCTTCAGATAGCCCCTGTCATTCAGGGATCTATTGCTCGAAGCTTGCAGAACGGAATGAACGCAACAAGCTATGCTGGACAAAGTCAACTGGGGGGTTGAAGCAAAAGAGGTGAGCAAACCATTAGGTATACCTTCAGTACCATCTTAACTCAAAGTTATGATGGTAGGCTGATGTTGTTGCAACTAGTCTTGCCAGTGTGAAGAAATGGCAAAAGATCTGGGATTGTCAGAGCTCCAGAGCATCGAAATATAAGACAGTGGAAGCATCAAAGATGCCACAGACCTGATCAAGAAATCTTATCCAACTCCTGGCCAAAGCCACTTACAAGCCCTGCTCAAGCGTGAGGGTATTGAAACCTCACAGTAAGTATCTTCCCCAATTACATTGTTTATCTAACAACTGGTTCGCTGCCAGCAGAGTGGTCACTAACGTTTACAATAGGGTTTATGATTCTGGCTTCAGTAGCTGCCAGCCCAGGAAGAATGTATTCAAACGCAAAACTTACAGGGTAACCGGGCTCAATGACCACTGGGCTTTCAACCAACACGATAAAGTGAGGGTGGCGCTTTCAACTCCTGTTTTGTATGCTGAAGTGGTTGCATTTTAGTGGGGACCACAGTTTGGGATATGGTTGCATGTTTGCCTTGATGGATGGTTGGGAAGAGTACTCTGGGCACAAGTATGGTGGACAAACTCAATATTACTTGGATGCTGTTCGTGAAAATAGGCATCGTAAGTCGATTCTCAGTTTATTAAATATTTGTTTACTAAATTTCAAACATCAGGACCACCTTGTGTTACCCAATCTGACTTTGGGAATGAGAATCACGGGCCAGCGAATGCTCATACCCTGTTACAACAGTTAATAGAACCGCAACTCCCTGAAATTATTGTGCATCGATGGTGTCCTGATAAGAAAAACATCAAGTCCGAACAATGGTGGTCTGGGATGTGTTGATCGTGGGGTCCTAAGTATGAGAATTTGATGCAGGATGGAGTGAACTGTGGGTGGTATGACAAATGCTCTCAGCTTGATGTGTTCGTACTATTCTATTCACCTCCCCAACCCTTCTTAGATATTATCTGACTTAACGCATTGCTACCATTGATGCAGTTTAGCTTCCTGCTATGTCTTTATCCCATTCCTTCAAATAAAATTATACGACTATGCTTTCATCTTTCTCAACAACTACTCCAAATGATATGATTGATATCGCAAGCTTCCTCAAGGAGGTACCCCAAATACCATGAACAGAGAGCCTCAAAAGTTCAATGGTGAGGACTATGCGGTATGTCCCCTCTTCTTCAGCCAATGCATTGCATGTAACCCCTCAGTCACAGATCCAAGTCACCAAAGAGCAAGTCAATGATGTTGAAACTGTCATTTCCCCCAGTGATCATCTAATATTTGATCTCGCCCCATACGAATACAGAAACATGTTTGCTGCAGTGGTAGAGGAACAGAAGATTGTTCCAACTCAGTTGACTGTAGATAATGTATGAGCAGCATACTTACGTATGCAAGTGGGGGGATGTGCGTTGTTAGAATGATGACTGAAATGTAGACCCTTGGTGATGGAGACTTCCACACGTAGGAGATTGAGATTGCTACTGAGGTTTGTGTCTCTTGAATCACATCATGTATCCTATATTCAACTACAGTCCTAGAAACTCACAATTCCTGCTCTAACCAGCTTCCACAAGATGCATCTTTCTGACGATGCTCTCCTCAGCCCTGACTTGCCACTGCCTAATTTCAACATTGTGGATGAACATGGCAATCAGATATTCAATTTCCGTGATATAAGGGCCATTTAGGGAGACCAGCATGAGACAATCGATATTCCTGCATGTCAGAAGGCAAAGCACTCTTCAGGGATGATGGAATAGATGCCATTTGGGATGCGAGTTTTTTTAGAGGATGGGAAGGAAGGGATGGTACATTGTGAAGATGATACAGATACCTAAGTTCGTGAAGGATGTATCAAAGATGAGAACTTCAGCAGTATAGCTAATTGATTGGAATAATGATATGATGATCAAGCGAATATAATCTTCATTTCAATGAACAGTAATATGTCTTATGCTAAGTATGATCAATCAAGCTGTGGGAATGTCCCTACTACAATTTCGTCGGCTGCATGCAGCAACGATAAATTGTTTCAATCCAAGCTTTGGCAGTCCAACAAATGTCTGACATTGTAAGCATTATCAAATCACTCAGGCTATTGTACAACGGAGCCTCAGATAGTTATCTCCTCGTTATGGCGGGAAATCCACAGCAGGATCACAATCATTCTTCCTCAAACTCTTGCTAATTTCGCACTATAACCTGTACATTAGATTCGAATAGATGTATTTAGCACATGGACAGCTTTGCAAGCTATCTGGAGAAAGTGCGAGTGATGTAGTGTGAACTTGCCATCCAGCTGGCTGATAATGGTGAAGAGTACATCAGCTCACCAGTCAGGGCTCCGGAACATATTAATCAGAACTTGAGCTCGATCTTCCTCTCC
Source organism: Atractiella rhizophila (assembly GCA_021432655.1). NCBI lineage: Eukaryota > Fungi > Basidiomycota > Atractiellomycetes > Atractiellales > Hoehnelomycetaceae > Atractiella > Atractiella rhizophila. The sequence goes on from MU271566.1 coordinate 33,268, forward strand.
CTCTCCCTCCTTTCTGAGCCCAAACCTGGCTGTTTGTATCATTTGAGTGGAAAAGCAGGAAGAGACACGCGGCACGGCCAATTTGTGCTGTCGATACAACAGACTGATCTATAACTAATATGTGTTTGTTACTTAAGAGGTAATTTGTGCATGCTCTGGTTTGTTCATCGTCTCCTGGTACTGTTTTTACCCTGGTTAAACAACTGTTTCGTTCTCCTACGACGTTTCTTCTTAACACTTTGCTTCTTGCTGGCTAAGCTGGTGAATGCTTGGAGCAATCATGCGAGGTGCAAGAAGGCCTAAGGCGAATCATACAATCAGAATTTGGGTATTTTTTTGATAAATTTTCCGCTCATATTGTAATACATTGTAAGGTAAGCTCCATATTTTGGTCAGTGTTGCAAGCTTTCAATTTGACATTTTAGGACTCAGCTCTATGGAAAATCCCGGTTATTTATTCCATCGTACACACAGACATGGAGGGCAACTTTAGGACGGTCAATTCAACCTTGTATCTTATGTTGGATGGATTCATGGCTCAAGGATGTTCCCCCTCTTCAGCCAGAGCATCTCGATCTTGGCTCGCAGTCTCTGATCCCCTGAATGTATGAAAATCCAACAATAATGTGTCAAGTTTGATAATCACTCATAACAAGAAACGTTAATGAATGCTGCTTTCTTATTCCTTAGTTCGTACTCAGCTACCTTACAGCTAGAATGTTCTTCGGTCATGATGTAACTCCATATCAGACAATGTCCAAGTTGTTAACTGTGATTTCACATCTCATGGCAATAAACTTATTTGCATTCCACTTTCCACCAATGCATCCTCATTTTTACCAAGCCAGAGCTACAAACATATATTAACACTTGGCTCCTGGCCGCCTATCTTATTGGATCCAGTGTGATCCAGAGGAGGCCTGTTGCTGATTCAACATCAAGGTCGGCATGCACGCTGTATCTTCTGATGTCCATCCAATTTCTTCAAATACCCCCATTCTCCCACTTGGTCAGCAACAACCCCTTGATGCGTGGACGATTACCTCAGTCAAATGTGAGTACCCTATCCCACGAATGGTCTAGCTTGACTGGAATGGATGGTGAGGAGTAAGCGAAGTTGGGGTGGGGAAGAACGAGTGATACGATGGGAGGACGACGAGATGGGAGGAGGAGTGGTGATTGGAGGTGTAGGTGGATCAACAAGCGGTGTGGACCACATTTGGTATGATTCATGAGGAATGTACGCAGTGGAGAACGGGTCCACACCGCCAGGACTATAGCAACAAGGTCAGGACATTGCACTACAACCTCCAAACCTACTTGGGTATCAAAATTTGCTCCATCCTATTTCTCCAAGACGGAATTTAAGAGACTGTCATGGAACTCAACCATCCTCGATGGACAGAAATAAAGCACAGCCATGTTCCAGCTGGTCCGGTGGATGGATGGAAGAGTGGAGAGGAGGTGAAGCAGGATGAACTAGAAGGGGTTCAAGTTGATGTTCTGGTGCCTCAGCAACATAAATCAACTCAATTATCCAGGTCCTTTCACAGGTATTGTACAAATTGGAGCCAGACCGCGGTCATCGCACGACGACAAAAATGTGCAGAAAATTCCCATAGCCCAGCAAACCTCCATAGCAGCCAAACAACAAGTGTGTGAGCGGCTTATGCTGAATCCCAATGTGTGCAAGTGGCGACTTCGGCTGACAATCGAAATGTAGGAAAAGGAGGCTCGAGCGACTCAAAGTTTATGCAGTCTCTTCGCTCTTACATTTGGCTCTCTCAAAAGCAAGCTAAATTGATTCTTTTGGAAATGGGCGAGCAGAGCAGACTGCTAGCTGCTTACGTGGGCTGAGCTCTTGCAAATGCATGAGCACCAGCAATGGAATTCTATGTGCTTATATAGTTTTCAGGTAGTGGCAGCTAGAAAGTGACAGAACGTTCAAGAAGAATAAAGGCACATAGCGAGACTGAAATCTAACAGATTCTCATCTCCTTGACGTTCACCAGCTGAGCCGATCTTGAGTTCATCAAGAGAGCCTTGAATAATCGTGCATTGGAGAAGTGGGAACCAAGTTTGGGGTTGACAGGAAGCGAAAACATCAAACTGTTAAGATACTGATACTGGCATAATGCATAATCAATATTCAATTTTCAACCGATGGAAAAAGGTAAAAGCAGATGAAACTGTACATCATTCGTATTCAATCTCTCAATCCTTAAAGGCTTGTCACTCCTTTTGAGAGAAGTGTGCCAAGTGATCCGTCTTTGACATCAGCTACAGTCTGAAAATGATCAAGAATGAGACATTTCATATCCTAAAGATACTGCGCTACAACTTCTGGCTCTACGGCATTAGAAGGGAGAAGCTCAAAGATATCCTAGTAAAGCTTAGATTAAAGCATAGATTAAAGCATAGATTAAAGCATTGGACACTTTTTAAAGTAATATCACAAGTGAGCAGAAATTGACAGTACTTTTTAGCGTCTCTGAGCACTGCTGCTGAATTTAAGGATCATGAGGGAGCCTTTTTGGCATTGTTTCCAAAGGCTCCAACAGTCGTTACTGGGATTCCCTTGAGAACGACATCCCTGATCCCATTGAACTCTTCTTTATGGCCACAAAGAGAGGCACAAGGGTTAGGCCATGTTTGAGTGTAGCACTTGGCCTTATCGCTCATGCTTGGTACAGAATGATGAGCGAACTCGCAGCTGAGAAATGATTAGACACGTACTCCTTATCGGGATTTTGCAATAGAAGAGGATTCATGGCGTTGGGTCTCCTAGTAAGCTTTTGGCAGTCGGTCGAACAACACCATCTTTCTTCTCCCACTTCCGCACTAAGTTAGCACTGAACCGCCAAAACGCAGTGGCACTCCCTTATTGATAGAATGGTCCTTTATTTCATAAGGGACTGTCGTTCAGTCTTCAAGACCCCGATATGACGTCAAAGCTGTTGCTGTGAGCTACTGCCTTTGGCAAGGGCTTGATTGCTTGTCCATAGAGACACCAGGCAAGAAATAAACGAGTCTTTCCCCCTTAATCCGGAGTGGTTTTGGTTGTGCCATTAATACCAAATCCTCTGGCAAATGAACTTGGCAGCATTAATCTTGACAGCAGGAACCATGTCGTCAAAATCCTTGTCAACATTCGTGCTCGTAATGTGGAACTTCCACTGCGGGTTGATGAAAGGAGTCATATATGTTGCCTAAGCAGCATTTGATCACATTGATATTCCTTAAGAGACCAATGCACACACAAAGGTGTCGTAATGCTCTTGGCCTTGACATAACTGGTGGGTCCAATTGTTGCTGTCGCAATGTTTTCAGCGCTTGTGGGAACCTGCCAACGAATTCCTGCATGGCTGGCATTGCATACTTCTCTGCCATATCACCATAAGCCATTGGAGACACGTCCTTGTTGCCCGTTTGGGGAGTGGCCTGATGCTGGGGTGTGGTGTACCAGTGCGGAAAGGGAGACACTAGGGTCAGGGTGGATAGTAGCTGGCGGAGTAGCTGGGACGTTGTCAGACATCCTTGTTGTTTCTCTGCTTGTACTAGTTGTTTGTGGACCTAACCCTAAATGGTCTTCTAGCAGTATTCTCAAGCCAGGCATCAGGTCAGAAGATGTTGGCTGGAATTATGTCGGCTGCCAATAGCCTTTGTCATCAGTTGACATTTTTGAGTCACTTTTCTTGTGGCGGTTGGTGCCTCCTGCTAGGGATGCACAACAGGGCATGACGGGTCCTGAACCCGTACTTCGTTCCCGTCTTTTTTGGCGTGCGTGGAGCTCAGTAAACATGTCTCGAACCGCACACATTTTTGGCGGGATGGGAAGACGTGGGGCAGACATCAAGGAGTGTTCCCATCTTCGTAGGCCAACACGTCTCCTAACATGGCTCCAGATTTCTATAGCTGTGCAATTTATGTAGGATCTTTTAGTCAACCAGGTGTCAGGCTTGCCTCTACGCACTACCGAAACGCACCATCTGAAGTCACGTGACCTACTTTACCATGCCATAGGATCACGTGCATGTCCATCGCCGCTTTGCTCACGTTCGCGCTGATCGCTGCCATCCCCTGTCTCACACGAACCGCCGCTCAGCAAACCTTAAACATTTCGCCGGTCTGCACCGTCTCCATTATTGCTTTATTGTCCTTTCTCACTTGTACTGCTCAGTATGTCTTATTTCCGAGTTTTTCCTTTATTGCTTTCCTGATCTAGCTATCTTACATGTTTCAAGAAACTTATGATACAGTTTATGGCAGTGCTTTTACATATGTATATATACATCGAGATGTAGTGGTGGTGACCTAAGAGTATTCTCTTAGGTTTACCTCCACTACAGGTTAGTCTCCTCATGCCATACTATTCTCTTAGGTTTACCTCCACTACAGACGCATCGCCCATCGGCGACCGCACATAGTGTCAGCCCTAATACCAGGCCAGGTCGGCTGGCTCATCAAGAACAAGAAGTCGGAGGTTCCTTTGTGCACCTGGTGCCTGTCCAATGTAAGGCCAGAATCTTGTTCTGACTAGTCTCGCCTCAGTCGCTCCAGTGCTCCATTCAAGTGTTGATCCCAAAGTGTCGATAGAAGGCAGCAAACCATCTTCCTCCGACAACTCTTGTTCTTCGGCACCATCGCAGCTTCAAAGTACAAAACGGCAGCAACACTTTCGTATTCAGCAAAACTTACGCAGAAGGCTAATCAGCGTATGAAGGCATTTCAAGAAGATGAGGACTTGCAACCAAATATCTGGGATAGTCTCCCTCCGCAGGTCTAGATGGATGATCCTCTGGAAATCTATTGTGCGAGGTCGAAAACGGATTTGAAGGAGTGGTCTCAAATGGCAAGGGATATTCTGTCCGTTCCTAGTTTGGGTTTCCTTCATTCGTCTTCTTATTCAATTCTGAGGCTGATTATTCATTTTTAGGCTGTTCGGTAGCTGTGGAATGCATCTTCAGTGGAGCACGAGATACAATAGGGATCTGTTGTACATGCCTCAAGCCCAACACTATTCAGTCTCTGGTTCTTAAGGCTCAGCTATGATTGGAGAGAGATTGAAAGGCAAAGAAACTAAAGGTAGGCCTGGCTGCCATTGCGAAAGGAACTTCAAGTTGAGCAGGTTGAAAACATACATTCGCATCTTGACTTCTCAGCTTCACTCAACGTGCTTTATTTTACATTATTTAGCCTAGTAATGTCAACATTGCATGTTATTACAAGATGTGAGGCGTTTGTCGGCTACAAACCCGTTACTGCCACCTTTGACGTGCTACTCAGCGAATAGAACACGTCTCCCCGTACCCGCCCGCATTCACCTGACGTGACGAAGCTCACGTCGCCCCCTACACACGCCATGCCACGCCACGTTGTGCATCCCTACCTCCTGCAGAAAAATAACAGAATGTTGATAGATGTCTTATAATGCATCAAGTAGATTATAAATAATTAAGCCGGTCAAACTTTCCCATTATGGCTTTGTTTGGCAAAGCGAATATTCCTCTCTTTAAACCTACCTTCACCACCCGAATGCTGAGAGGTACCATGTGTGACTGATGACTTGCATTTACATGTACATTGTCCTGTTTACAGCTGGCTCAAGCTTCAATGGACGGGACGATGATCTGGTCGTCTCCATCCCATCCTGCCCTACCGCCCTCTAAAAGAGGATTGGGCGACCTGAAGGACAGGATGGTCAAGGATAGAGCAACGGCACAAGGACGAGTGTACAGGCTTAAATTAACAGAGAGCTAAAAGTATGTAAATAACAAGATCAGAAGTTGTGACATGTAAAACTTCCTGCTAATTCTCCAATACCTCCTCTCTCTCCTGCCTCAGTTCTACGATCCTTTTCTCATGGTCCATCCTGAGTGAAACCTTAAGAAACATCAGTGCTGGAATAGACTCTGAATCTAAGTGAGCTCTTCGTATCCCAATGGTATCACGAGTACCAGAAAAGAGGCACTCTACCACAACAGCACTCCCTACAGTCAATGTCAGCAATCCATCAAAACATGATGTGAAGTTACATGCCTGGCATAGAAAGGATATCCCGAGCTATGAGAGAAAGGGTTAGGACGATTTTTGTGATTCTTCTTTCCAGAACAGAAGAGACCGACAGCCCATCAAGCTGTTCATGTTGAAAAGATAATCCAGTTCTTTTTGGGCTAAGTCTTGAGGTTGAACCATACTTTCTTGGGACTTCATTAAGTTGGAGGTTGATACACTTTGTTTTTTTTTGTTTGCACAAGCCTAGTTCTTCATCTTGAGGCTCTGATGCTGCAATCAAAAGAGCAGGGTTGTTAGGGCTGACACTATGTGTGGTCGCCGACGGGCGATGCGTCTGTAGTGGAGATAAACCTACGTGCATGATATGACATGAAGACTAACCTGTAGTGGAGATAAACCTAAGAGAATACTCTAAGGTCACCTCCACTACTCTCTGATCTATATATACAAGCGGAACAACACTGTAGAGGAGAGCAGATGAAACATGTAAGAGAACCATAAGGGGAAGTGACAGTGGGATTACGCGGAGTTAATAAGAGGAGGATAGGTACAGTTGGGCTAAGTGGTGATGTAGGTGCAAATGGGCGAACGGGAGACGCAGTGGTGACGGGCGTCGATTCGCAGGGAACGCAAATGGGCGATAGGAGACGCGACGGGGCGCAGAGTGGCGACGGGGTAGGTAGAATGGGGACGGGTGAACAGGCGCCAGTTCTGTAGAATGCAAACAGGTGAATGGGAGCCGATTCACAGGGAATGCAAATGGGTCATAGGAGACACAATCTGGCGAACGGGTGCCAATTTGTGTAAGATGCAAACCTGACATTGTGTTTTGATTGACATCCTATTTTACTAACTCCTTTTGATTGTGTTGTCTTGCTGCAGTCTTTTTTTCAAGACAGCGTATTTCGTCGCCCTGTTGGTCTTCTCGCCATTCACGTTAGCTTTTTCTGCGCAGCTGTCCAGCAAACTAGGCCCTGCTGAGCTAGCGATAGACAACAGGAAGCGATCCAGCTGCTCTTTCTTGTTGAACATGCGACGAGAAGGCGTCGCCTACCCTTTTTACCCTCTCTCCTCCTGTTTCATAGAGTCCCTTCCCAAATGATGGCGGATGGTGCGATGGCACACGGCGACTTGGTAGTAGATGCGGAAGAGATATGAGAAATGATGGTCTGTATTGTGCCATCAGATCATCAGCTCAGTCAGAATGTTTATGTCAACAACATTAATCAGTCTCCATTCTAGCTCTTCCTTCCATCCCCTCTTCCGCTTGCTTTTTCACTGCCTCAACAAAAGTCTGAGCACTGAGGGCAGATTCACCACCTAACCCCAAACCCTCGCACATCGGCGCAAGCGCACCTGGCGCGTTGATAAAGGCCATATCAAGACCACGGATTGCTCTCTTCAGCTCGGAGCTTTCCAGAATGCGACGCACATTTTCTGAAGTGCTGGGAAGGGAGGGAGGTAGAAATGAATATAGAGATTCGACTATAGATTCGTTGAGCGAAAGGGGCGGAGCAAGGACATCACTAAGGAGTAAGGAAGGAGCAGCACTAGCTGCTGAGGTCCCACGTGCGGAAGCGAGAATGTGTTGCAAGCGCGATAGCTGGTCGGAGGTGAATGGGACGTCTCCTCTTGTTTCATCCGAAGATTGTTGTTGAGAGGAAGAGCCGGCAGCATAAGCAGGCGGTTGACTGATAAAGGATTCCGAGGTCATAAATTTCGTTCGTCTAACGAAGTACAGAACAAGACGAAAGCTCACTCAGCCATCTCAACATCGACAAACTCCTGCTCAGGATCCTCGATCAACGCGTTTACCCTCCTCACATTCTGTTCATCCTTCTCCGAGCTCACATCTTGCATCCAGAAAAAGTGTCGCGCGTCCGAAGAAGAGAATTGGAGGACGTAGACACGTGCGCGTGAGGTGGGAGTGAAAGACGCATCTCCAGGGAAGACTGAATAGGTCAAGCTCCAGTGGCGCTGAGCTTTGAAGAAGATGACTGACCAATGAGATCGTCAACAATAGAGGTGGTGAGATCTTTGTAACAAACTGCAGAAGAGTCAGCTGAGTTCTGCGGTGTGCAAATAAATACCTACAATGGAGCAGCCCATCTTGCTGCAAAGGTGTCAGCGGAAGCCTTTTCTACGACTTTGAAAGAGGGCAAACCTGTTCCAGGAAAATGAGCCTAGCGAGTCACTCAGATCAGTAAATCTGTTTAAAGGAGAACCAGGGCATACCCCCTTCCCGGCAGGGGATCAACAAAAGCAGTTTCTCCCCTTCTCTCGCATTTCCCAGCCTTGAATTCGAGCAATCTTGACATCGTGAACTGACGCGTCCTTGATGAAGAGAGGAAATTTAACCACCTTCCTTTTTCGGATCACAGTGAACGGAGAACGAGGAAGTCCGTCAGCGTCAGATAGGACAACCAAAATGGCTCAGGAGTTGACGTTGCAAGAGGTGATAGACGCTCAGGACGCGCTAGAAACAGTTCGTATTTGTCGACGAAACATATGAGTGTTATTTTGCTTAACTATTGTCCCAGGAAGCGCGCGAAATCTTTGGCTTCGACACAACGGTTTGTTCATACGTCGAAGGGTCCGTTAAGCAATCACTATGGTCATGCAAAACATGTTCTCGGGAAGAGCCATACTCAAGCGCATCTTCATTAGAATGTGACGGTGTGGGAGTGTGTGGAGCTTGTGCTGTTAGTTGTCATGCCTGTACGTCTCCAGATGTTCCTGCTCTCGGCCCACTCGTGGTTTTGTTTCATTCTTCCAGGGTGTGAGAAAACTGATGCTGTTCCCAGCGCATGAACTCGTTGAACTCTTCTTCCGGAGAAACTTTTCATGTGACTGTGGAACGACGAGGATGGATCAAGCCTGTCAACTATCAAAAAGGAAGAACGAGCGGGCAGCAGAAGATAATAAATACGACCACTGTTTCAGAGGGGAATTCTGTCGATGTGGAAAGCCTTACAATCCAGAAACCGAGTCTGCAGTTTGCTCTCTCCTCGCCTGTTCATTGTGCTGATGGGGGTGCGCAGGGAAGACGAAATGATTCAGTGCGTGCGGAGGTCATTCAATACATATGCAGGCTAAATCGGGGTGTAGGTGTTACATCTGTGAAGACTGGTTCCACTCGTCCTGCTTGCCTCCACTCGATCCCGAAGCGTATGACGCCCTTATTTGCGGCGCTTGTGTTGAGCGCACTCCGTTGCTACTTCGTTGGGCTGGTGCTCCGCGCAGTGGAGTGTTACTAGTGAATGAAGGGACTGAAGAGCTCTATGGCGAGGTGGAAGGGGAGCCGTCTACCAAAGCTACATCCCTGAAGCGACCAGCCGACGATGAAGAGGTACCAGAAGAAGAGGTAGTCAAAAAACGTCGGCTCTCTCCGACTCTGAGTAGCACAATAAGCAGTATAACCGAAACCGATTCTTCTAAGTCTCTCCACTTTCCATCTACTGCTGCATCTGATATCGACGCGAGATCTCTCGCTCCAACCTCTCCGGGCACGTCAGTCACTTTCGCAAGTTCTTCTGTGGCAGTTGGAAGTATCATGTCGGCAGAGACGGACGCGGAAGAAAGATGTATTGCTCCTCCTATGACCGATGGAGGAAGTGCGATGTATAAGTTAGTGAAGGAAAAGGGAGGGAATGTGGATGCATTTTTGCAAGAAGATTGGAGGACTAGATGGTGTCGATGTTCCAATGTTCGTACTTTTTCTCTTTCTCCAGAGCTCATTGTCAACATCACATTTTCGGGGAAAACAGTGCCTGAAGCAGTTTGTCGGATTGGAGTTTCTTCTCAAAGAAGAGGAGGTGTGGGAACCGGCGGAGGATAAGGATGCTCGTTTGTCTTATTTTCTTATTGGTGGGTTACGCTGAAAAAATGAAGCGTAGACAAATCACTCCTCGAACTCGGAAGCGAAGCCCTAAGTAGACTGCCTAGAGATAAGACCCTTGATGGTTTGCGTGCCTTTAACGGGATGCGGTACGTCCCAATGACTCTCTTTGAAGGCACTTGCTTGAACTACGATTGGTTTAACAGCGATCGGCTCATGGTTTATTTGAGACCTCTAGCTGAAAAGGGGGAAACAGTGACGGACGATCATGTAGAAAGGTTTTTTGCCATGGAGAAGGAGAGGTCAAAAAAGCGTCTGTAACAATGGGGTAACATGTTGGATTCATTGTCATTTCCTGCTTGCATGTAATGATTACTTGAACGAATTGAGTTTGTGTTGATCAATGGTAAGCCTTACACTCACTCCTCGCCAGCCTCTTTCTCCTCCCGAGCTCCTCCGGCCAAATCAGCCTTTTACCTTGCTCTCTCTTCCTTCCTCTCCACTTCCTCAACCGCCTCTGTTTTCCTTTGCTTCGCTGTTTCATCAACGCTACCCAGTCTTCCTCTTTCTTCTGACTATCAAATTTCCTTTTCTTCGTCTTGATGGCTAATGGCTTTT
>MU271567.1:0-16984 GCA_021432655.1 Atractiella rhizophila
GAGGACGGTGTCGGAGATTCCGGCTCCGGGAGGTCGGCGGCAGAGGGAGGGAGGAAGGGAGAGCGTGGGGGAGATGGGAAGGGCGTCGTCTCCATCGCTGGTGAAGAAGAAGGAGGCGATCGGGATGTCCGCAAGAGATTAAGGCTGGATTACGGAAAATTTGCGGCCTTCTTTCCATCAAGCAGCGGGCGGAAGTATTGAAGTGACGTCACTTTACCTCTTCATCTCTCTCACAGTGCATAAAAAGCGCGCTTTATTGCTATCACCCTCACACTATAACTGATACACAATTTTGAAGCTTTGGAGTCTAGAAAATACAGCAATGTCGCTCCTCAACGGCCCCCAACAAAACTCGTCCACCTCTCCCGCCCGCGAACCGTCCACCAACCCCTCTCACGTCCCGAACCCACACAACAGAGCAGGAGGCGGAAACTGGGAGGCATACGAGTGCGTCACTTCCCCTAACCGATCTACCAGCACTCACCATTCAAATTTTGAATTTCACTGTGGTTGTCCCACAGGAAGAAGAACGAGACAGGTCTTACTGCCCTTGCTCATGGAGCAAAGGATACCGTGAATTCCTTCGCGGATAAAGCTGGGGAATTCGTCACTGGAAATCCTTCTTCTGGGACGAGTGGACTCGGAGGCTCAGACGGGAGTGAGTTGGTGTCTTTTTGCGGTTAGAAAGGTTGTTGAGATTCACTTTGGTAGATCGGGAAATTCTTCACGGTGGAAAGGAGACAAAGGAGAAGTCGCATGCAGATAGAGGTGGAGCACTTTGACGCTCTCAATTATGAGGTTGTGTAGATATGAGAAAGGAGTGTGCATAGGAAAATAATGTGAATATCCATCTCGCAAATTCCTCATACACCAAATTCGATGAACCAATGTGAGGATCCATGCTCTTGCTTTCTGCACATTACCGCTTGGAACAATGAGATAACTGCCAAATGTATTTTATAATTAGCTTTAAAGATCGTGTAATACCACGCTTGTCACCCAGAACATAAAAGTTTCCATTAGAGAACCTCCTTGACGTCCGACCTAGCATCCACCTCCGGCGACTTCTCCTTATCGTCGAGACTATCGACATCATCGTTCTTCGGCCCAGGAGCGAACCATTTCTCAAGTCTATTCTCCTCTCCCTCCTTCACGCCCATCGTCGACGTATCGTATCCATTCGCTTCCAAATAAGCGCGGAACTGCAACACCCACAACGTTCATCAGTCTCTATTCCGTGCTGTTCTGACACAGAGAAAGAGATGGAAGAGGAATAGAAGGGGTCGCACCTCAGCGTCGGCATCGAGGAGATGGTTACCGCCGATTTCGGGAAGGAAGAACCAAGCGACGATGGCGGACAGGATTGCGAGACCGCTCCCAATGTAAAAGGGTCCAGTTTGGCCAGCTGTTCCACTTCCAAAGTCGTCAATGATCACTGGGAACACCCAGGTTCCTGAAAACCATCATTTTCATCAGTTATCGGCTATATGAGCGGAGGATGATGAGATGAGAGTTCTTACCGACGAAGGCTCCAATCTTTCCGACAGCTGCTGCTCCGCCGTAGACTATTTCTTATACTTAGAATACGTTCTTTGTCTTCAGCGAAAGAGCGAAACTTACACTTTCCCCTGAATGCCGTGGGAGAGACTTTGGCGGCTAGAAGTCCGAGACAGTTTCCTGGGCCTGCTTCTCCAAGGGAAAGGAAAATGCCTATGTCGTCGCCCCATCAGATGTCTGATAATATTGGCAAAGAATTAAGTCTGTACCGTAGGCGACGGTGAATCCGCCAATGTGTTTGATGAGATGATCGTCTGTTGAGATTTGGTCAGTTCGTGTTCAAGATTGAGGTGGAGGTGAAGAAACTAACATCCTCCGCTCATGCCGAATCCGAGGATAGCTAAGCGATAACAAGTCAGTGTATTCCTATTCTTACCGCCTACTGTGCACAGAGAGACAATGAAGGCTCACCTTGGAGGATCAGACAGATGCACATTAAGCGTTTGGGCCCAACCCAGTCGACAAGCAATGCGCCGCCCATTGTTCCAGGGATGTAAAATAGATTCACCTGCTCACAATAAGCTAGACTCTTGATTGAGCGAGGTGGGACTTACGACGACGTTCCAACCGAAGACGGTTGTCAACGAAGCGTCAGCACCGATGATTTGGTTAATGATGGTCGAAGAGTAAATACCTGAATTGCAATCAGAACTCACTCTGTAGAATGATTGAGAGGAATTAGCTCACCAAAGGGGTACACGATGAAATCGTAAATGAACCAGGAGAGGGAAAGAGCGCAGAACGGGATCCAATATTTCTTGATGATGAGCCAATAAGGAGTCTTGCCCCTGACGATGGCCTCCTTCCTGTACCTTTCTGGCTCCTGCATTCCGAATCGCCAGATGAGAACGAGCAGGGGAGGGATGACACCGAAACCGAGGGAAAGGCGCCAAACGAGTCTAAGGTGGTCTTCTCCACAGATCCAGAGGAAAACGAGCGGGACAAAGGAGGAAATGACGAATCCCCAATCGATGGCGCTACAGTCGAGCAATGGATTCAGTCATCCAGTATATGTAGCGTGATAAAGCGTACCTGTTCGTGGCGAGAGCAAAGAGTCCATGTCGGATGCCTTGTTTGATCGCAGGATCCTCGGAGCTCTCTCCACAGGCGACAGATCCTGCTGGGTATTCTGCTCCAATACCGATCCCAATGAAGAAACGCCATGCCGCGAGTGCACTCAACATCCCTCCCGTCGTTCCACCTCCGTAACTGCCGGCACTGAGGGCGGCGAATACTGCAACGATCAGGGTCGCCAGGATCATTCCGAACTTTCTTCCCTGTTGTTATTCCTGTCAGTTCTGGTCTTATGATCCAGGGAGATGAAGACATCGAGCAACGAACGATCGAATCGGAGAAGTACCCAAAGACCAACTGTCCAACGACCGTTCCAGCAAATGCTGTACTCCTGAAAGCTTTCGCATAGTTTTTCTTTGCGACGGTGTCTGGGTAGAGGATGCCCAAGATCGTGTTGACATCTCCCACGACTCCGTTTTGATAACCATCTGTGATGCATTTTCAGCATTTGGGACAGCGCGTGCAGAAGGATGATGGGTACCAGAGAACAGCGCAGTTCCGCAGGCAAAGACCTGGGCCAAAACGATCAGAGCTTGAACCTGAAAGGGTGGAAGGAGATACTAACATTGCCAATTTTGCCATACCCAAAGCGAGGCTTCTTCTCTCCTGCCTGCTTCACCTCGACGGGGGCAGCCTCGACATCAACAGCGGTGATCTTCTCGTCTGCCATATCTTGTCACGACGCCAAACTTAAAGCCAACCAACAGCTTTTCCGTAAGTTGAGGGTGACAGACAAGCAAATGAAAGCTAAGGCGCTTTTGACTCCACCGGTGCCGCTAGATCGGCTTAAAAAACAGCAGCATGAGGTCGGAATGATGGTGGCGATCTAGAAACAATCTCTTACCGAACCTGATGACAAAAATAGCACATGATAAAGGCAACATGTCGTTACCGCCACGGAAACGACAAGGCTCGCCAAGGGGGAAGGCTTGGTTGGGATATACAGCAAGTTCTTGGCCTTTCTGAAGCAGGGAGCTGCTGAGAGTTCGATGGGGAGACGAGCAGGGAGGCGGCAGCCTGCAAGCTGACCCGATTTCAGATGACTGAAAGACCATCTGTGTGCGGGGTTTTGGGCAATAGGGCACAACCGTTAGGTCCATCATCTGATTGCAGCAGCAGGAGCAATGAATTGTGGAAGGAGAACCTCTTCTCCGTCACGCATCATGTTCCGGCCAGGGATCAATTTATCACAGCTGGTCGCGTCCTCTCCAATACTGCGATGCTAAAATCAGGCAGGAACGTGCAGGACATTGTTTCTTTGCCTGTTACCTCAAAATGGAACTTCGAAGATACCATCTGGACAGTGACCGAAATATCATAATCTGTGTAGGACCTCACCTTGAACGCGGAAACGTTCTTTCGCCATGCCCCAACTTTCCCCTGTTGATATCTTATACGGGCTACGGTCCACGCAGAAATGAAACTATGGGGGTTCTGATTCACTACTTTCGCTCGCTCGCTCCCCCTCCCCTTTGGTAACTTGAATTCTTGTTGGAATGGTCTTTTCCCTGAATATAGTTGCTACAAAATACTCATGTAGGATTAGTCATCGGTATTTCTGGAGAGATATCAAGCTATTAGTTCAATTCACCGGCGCAACAATTCAAGACCTGAAGCTCGTAGGAGTGGGAGGTCTGTTGGCTAAGATTTCTGCATAATGTCTGAGCAATGCTATAGTCGTGGACTTTCAAACAGTCTCGATCACTTCACCATTATGATCACATCAAGGCACTTTATTCACAAGATATCCGTGCTCTCGGTGGATGCGATCGCACGTTTCTCAATCGCTTCCTGACGTCTTTCACAGTGCTTAGCTGTGTAGGACTATCTGGACTATACATTTGACAATTGAGTGATGGTAAATACATTCCAGATTTGATCCAGTTGGATCCACAGACCAGACGAAACATAGTTCTGAGCGAGCTGGACACAGAGGACATGTCGTCCGTCAACCTCAAGCTGAATTCTGCTAATACATATCATAATGAGCGTCCTGTATCACGCTTGTAAGAATATCTGAACACCTTGATGAAATTGCACAAATTATCCCACAGGCATAAATTGTTTCAATCAAATGCAACCACATGACTCAATAAAAATTCGTCAGATTGTCTACATATTCTGATTGTGATAAGCTATAATCGATATTAATCATAATGAAGACGAGATTCTGAGAATGTTGTGATGCGAAACCCATCGCATTCTCTGCTTACCAAAAGCAAAAGGTCAACGCACTTGAATGTTGGCATTGCTCCTCCAATTGCAATCTAATACGCTACTTTGCCGCCCGATGTAACTGTTACAATCAGCATTGTCCCCCCATCTAGCAGCCTAACCCCACGTCTACGTGTTCAGCTACCTGTTCCTGCCTCGTTCTGGTTGACTGGTGGACTTGCGGAACCTTTCGCAGCCGGGCCCGTCCGCCTTTGTTCAACCACTTCTTTCCGTCAGCCCTCCAACTTATTTCTTTCGCCAATCAAGTTGCCGCCTCTAGAATCTAGCTGTACTCGTATATTTAATACCGTCTAATGTCAGAACACAACCAAGTACGTTTTTTGTAGCGTTGCTCAGTCGCTTTGTAACCACCTCGTCTGACTGGACCATGTTCGCCGTGCAGGTCTTACGAGCGTTTTATAAGGAGATAGCGGTGGCGAGACGGCTGGTTGGCGGTAGGGGACGGGGTATGCCTAGAATGGCGAGAGGAGGTGAGTTATTGCTGTCCTATAGGTTGGGCAGTGGATTTTGGTGGTCGTGAACAAGTGGACCTCCACTGCTACAGTCGAGCTGCATGTTGGCAAACTAGGGTTCTCTTTCCTTACTTTAATGCGAGGACTGTTCGTTGACAGGATGCAGCGATTTGTTCAGAGTTGCACATTCAACATCAATGCAGTCTTTTTGGTCAGCAAGATCGTAGACTTTCTTGTGCACTATTTGGACAGAGTTTCTCGATGATAGCTCTATGGTATATCACATTTGCAAAGAAATAGAACTAACACATTTTTGCAGCTCGCCACTTTTCAATACGAACCTCCGCCTTGCCAAGTCTTGCCACTTCTTCGCCCCTGCGATCCCGCCACCTCCACACCACTCTTCCCATCCGTGCCCTCTTCCGCAACGTAGAGTCAACCGTTTTCGAGTCTTACATCCGCTCACTCGCTCTCCGTTCGAAAGAAGTCCTTTCCTCGTCTTCCGACGTTTCACCCCACCTCTCCTACTTCCGCGCACTCATTGGTGACGATCCTAAGACGGTTTCTCTGGACGGGGAAACGCGAGAGGCGTACGCGGTCGAGTTAGTAGAGAGGTACGAAGAGCTTACCAAGATCTGGGAGGGATTCGGAGAGGTCACTACTGATGCGAATGGGGTCACGAACGAGAGTGTGCCGGAATTGAGCGAGGTTTTAAGGAGCGACGAAGCGTTCAATTACTACCTCCGCGCCCTCCTACTCGCCAAAACCTCCGTCTCGTCCTCTGAAGTCATTTCCCTCGCATCGAAGCGACGCGACTCTATCCTCGCACACCATGGCGTCCAACCAGTTTCAACTCCTCTCCCCTCTGCTTCCGAAGGTGCGAGCACGGCGGTTGACCCAGAGCTTGCCAAGAGAGAGATCCTCAAGGCAGCGCTCTCGAGGAAGAAACCTAGGTTGGCAGAGCAGGCGAATTGGGCAGGGCTGGGGCAACGACTGGGTACGGGAGGTGGCGAAAAGGCCAGCGCCGGTGCGAGTGCTGCAGCTAGTAGTGGGAGTGGATTCTGGAGCTTTTCAAATCCTGGAAAGGCGCCAGGAACGGGAATTAACGACTTTAAACTCGTGATCGAAGAGAGTACGTTTTCTACGTGGCTGTCACAGTCACTATAAAGACAAGAAAGGATGTCTGTGCTGACATGTTGTTTGTGTGCGTATAGACAAGGGATCAACCACCTTTCGCATCTTTCGCTTTTTGGGAGTTGTTACGGTCGTCACTGTTGCTGTTCGTCCCACGCTCTCACTTTATGTCTGTCCTAATGAAGTGTGACGGTCATTACAGGGCATCACGTTGATGAGTTGGATGATGGAACACTTCAAATTCAACGTTGCTGGCGGAGCGGCTGGCGCTCGCGGGTTTGCTACTCAGGCCCCATCAAAGCATCAACCTAACGGGAAGAGCACTACTACCTTTGAGGACGTACATGGATGTGAAGAGGCAAAGGAAGAGTTGGTGGAGATTGTGGAATTCTTGAAGAACCCTGTACGATTTACCAAGTTAGGAGGGAAGATGCCCAAGGGCTGTCTGCTTATTGGACCTCCTGGTTCGTCATCCCATAATATTCTTCGCATAGGAGGTACTGAAAATCGCTCGCGATCATAGGAACCGGAAAGACTCTTCTTGCTCGTGCGGTTGCAGGAGAAGCTGGTGTCCAGTTCTTCTTCGCTAGTGGTGCTGAATTCGATGAAATCTTCGTCGGTGTTGGAGCTGCAAGGATCAGGGAGCTCTTCAAACAGGCGCGTGCCAACTCACCTGCCATAGTCTTCATCGATGAATTGGACGCTATCGGATCAAGAAGGAACCCGAGGGATCAACAACACTCTAAGCAGACGCTCAATCAGTTGTTGGTCGAACTTGACGGGTTCAATCAGACTGAAGGGATCATTATTATTGTTTGTTTTCTCTTTCTCTCTTGATAGAGAAAAATGGATGACATCGGATGACAACAGGGTGCAACCAACTTTCCCGAGATGCTGGATAAAGCTTTAACTCGTCCCGGTCGCTTCGACAAAGAGGTCGTCGTCCCTCTTCCCGACGTGCGAGGTCGACTTAACATTCTCAAACACCATTTGAAAACTATCAAGTACGATCGTTCTGTAGACCTTTCCACCGTCGCTCGCGGAACGATTGGATTTTCAGGAGCAGAATTGCAGAATCTTGTCAATCAAGCTGCCATCAAAGCGGCGGTGGATGACCAAGAAATGGTTACACTTCGACACATGAATTGGGCGAGGGATAAGGTACGTTTATCTTTGATCGAGTGAAGTAAGAACTGACGAAGGCACCTGTGGTAGATTTTGATGGGAGCTGAACGGAGAAGTGCAGTCATTACCCCAGAGAACAAACTCGCAACTGCCTACCATGAGGGCGGCCATGCCCTTGTCGCTCTCTTCAATGAACACTGCGATCCTCTCCATCAAGTGACGGTCATGCCCCGTGGTCGTGCTTTGGGTGTCACATCCTCTCTCCCTTTGATGGATAAGATGAACCGTAGTCACGTCGAGTACCTTGCACGAATCCAGATGGCAATGGGAGGACGGCGGCGGAGAAGCTTCTCTACGGAAAGGAGAACATAACCGATGGGGCCTCATCTGATATTCGCAATGCCTCGCACGTCGCTCACACCATGGTTCGCCATTTTGGATTTTCGGATGCTCTAGGACCGGTCCATCTGGAGAAAGACGATGCTTCGATATCTCCCCAAACTAGAGCCCTGATTGAAAGCGAAGTCCGGGATATCATCGAGGACCAACAGACAAAAGCTTACGAACTGCTTGAGAAGCATCGCGTCGAGCTAGATCGCTTAGCCAACGCCCTGGTAGAATACGAAACGCTTTCATTGGAGGAAGTCAAGGAGGTGATTAAGGGTGTTCCGTTGTTGGACCGGAAGAGGCAGTTGGAGGAGGCGAAGAAGCTCGATGTGAAGGAGCATGATGATCAGGTGGGAGGTGATGGGGGCCTAGGGGTGATCGTAGATGGAGGAAAGGAGCAGGAGCCAGCGGGTTTGAAGAGGGACCGGTAATGTCGTTCGCTTCTTTCTCTTTTATCCCTCTTTTCTTTTTCTTCCTTTGTAGACGTTCTTGAATCCCCATATGAATAGTTCTCGCACTACTCCACGCAATCCCATTTCCTTCATCCCAGTCAACTTCTGGCTGTGGAACTGAATCAATCCTCTTGACCGTCAGTCAGAGTGACAAATATTAGAGTCGATTGAGACAACTCGTTGACCGTTACTTCCAACCAAATATGTCCACATTTCGACCTTCCTCACTCTAGACAACAAAGAAATCAGTCCATTATAAAGGTATGGAACCTTGGCTATGTTGAACAAACCAATGTTAACGCTCGCGTGTCCCAGTCCGATTGATAGCGTTGTCAAAGCCTGACACTCAAGGAGCTTTCCTCAATGAGAACACAGGGTAGTATAGCCAGACACATGCATGTCCTTTTATGATTTGTATTAGTTACAGTAATACTGCCGGTTCTTTTGCCCTGACGCGTCTCTCAATTAATGCTCTAGAAACAGAGTTTCAGCCCCGACTACAATATACATGTTTGAGAACTTGCTATAATCGCATGATTTAGGATCTCGACTTCCTTCAAGAGCACGGCTCTTTTCAAATTTCTTCCGTCAGGAACTCAACGCCTCCCTTTTTTACGCATACCAAGACATTCCTTCCAAGCTGCCTTGTTGTAGTTCCAAAGCGCGCTCGCCAGTCGTAGAACTATTATTAATAATGAGCTTGTCAAAAGCTGAATGCTATTTGGCCGTTGGCAGAAACGAGCAGAACGCTATCACCATGATTTAGTTGGCAGTGCGGTTTCACTGTCGCGCTGATCCAGTTACCACTATAGGTAACAAGCTACAGCATGGTTGAAGAGAAGGGATGTTGAAATTCAACTAACAAAGCAGCCCTACTGCAACCCAAGCTTTCATCGCGTCACGTTGTGAATCAAAGAATGTCAGTCGATTGACACCTTATTTGTTCATAAAGTATTGTTTGCGTGCCGATCTCTGCCAGACTTGCTCAGCAACAGGTTAGCGTAGCTCTGGGACAAAGACTATATCCAGCGCAGTCAAAAGGGAAAAAGCTTAAATACAAAAGAATCGGGTCTGAGTGAATGGCGAAGCATTCTGAATAATTTATGTACAAAGCCACAAGTCCCATTGTTTCACAAAGGACGTTAGCTGTTGGGACAGCTGTTATTGACATGTCTATAAGTGCTAGGAAGAAGATGGGAGTAACAGATGTCCGTCACGATTGGCCACGGTCAACAAATCTTCAATCTTTCCTCAAACGTACTCCAGGTTCAACTGTAGCTCGAATTGTTCTTTGAAGGATCAACCATCCAGTCAAGGAAGCATCGGAAGCTCTCAATCAAATAAAATGTCTCTTGATGTAACATTAGATTACATATATGTGTGGTGTGCTGATATAAGGTTAGGAAGGTAATCAATTGAAGGTAACGGACAGGGGGTCTGACATGAAGGAACCCATGAAAAGTACCGTACCCTTGTTTGATACATTTGATACTCACGACTGAATAGGTATTGTTTGGCAACGACGTGATGGAGTTCCCGTTTTAGGATCAAGAAGGGTTCGCCAGGTTCTCTTGGCGGCCATCTTCCCAGAATTTTACACAACAGAGGAAGTAGACGCCTTACACAGAAGAATGGGCTGCGAAATGTCACTTTTTTGGAGAGATTAACGTGGTGCCGGATCGAAACCGTTCGACGGGGCGTTGGAGAGCAGGCCAGTTTGAATCAATTCGATGGGCGGGTTCTCCTTCAGATGACCCTCATAGTCTATCTCCATGGTGGGCGGGCAGTATCATTTCTGGATTATTGAACGAAATGCCTCGAGAATTCAAGAAACATGTTGGTCCTTATCTACAGGTTATGAAGACGGTCAATCTTATGACTGGGATGGAAAAGCCACCAAGATTCGTACGAAGGTACTGATATATGAACGATGATATTTCAGTCTTGGCATCGCTGCCTATGAAATTTTTTGACATGGACAGTCAATGACATTGATAACATCATTAAGATCTGTAGTTGATAAAAGAGGAGGCAAATAGGACACCGCAGAGGTACTAGATCAAGCACCGCCGCCCAAGATTGAGCATCGTCTCTACTGATGAAACGGGGAGCGGCTCAGCCATTCGCGAGAAAAAAGGAAAGACCATTGTGTCAGACTCGTGTGCAGTTCCACTAGACTCCCCAAGAAAGGGCTAACTGTACGTGATGCTTTTGGTGCGACTGAGGCCCCTATCCAACCTGTCTTGGCTAGCTTAACTGTCCATGAACACTGAGAACCGTCCACCATCACGAATTGGATTAATGTTCATGATCTTTAGAACAAGTTTTCCCACGTATAAATGGATTGCAAATTGAACGCCAATATAGTCCTGTGAGTGTACATGAAAATGTCCATAGAAGAAAGAAGCTGAAACGGACAGGACAAAGAAAAAGTGTGGCGCGATAGAGAACGAACCACTGTTATCTCTCAGACTATCCAGGTCCACTTCCTCCGTCCTGATTACCATCTCCGCCGGGTCATCACCAGCTGCCTAACCACCAGTTCATGACATTAACATTTGTCTCTATCTGTTTGTACAACAGACACGGAAATAAATTGGTGAATGGACGAAGGGAAACAACTTACTCAGGTCGAAGTCCACTATCGCAGGACCAGCGACGACGCTGATGTCCGACACACTCTCTGCCCAAGTGAGGAAGATGTAAGTCTGTCCAGTCGCAGAACCGTCAGTCGGAACCCTGCATCTTCCTTCGCTAACAGGAGCGAAGGTAGCTGAGGTCCCGGATAAAAAGGCACAAAAGAGTGGAGTGTCCTGTGGCGGACTGGGGGTGGAAACCGTGATTTGATCTCCAGGTTGAGGATTTAGAGGTGCAACGGTGAGCATTGGGAATGCTTGAAGAGCCTGTGTCACGTTGCGGAGGTTAAGGAAGCTAACAAGAGGAGAGAGATGTCAAAAGCGCACAGGAGCGTTGGGGGCTCCAGGAACGAACATGGACGCTGCGAGAGTCACAACGCTTCGAGGAGAAATCCCAGCATCGAGTGTAGTTGGGAAGGGTGATTGTCCGTTGACGTATCGAATAAAAGCGTTGTGCCGAGCTGAAGAATATTCAAGTTTTCCGGCAGGTGCGGGATAGAAGCATACCTTCGATGGTGAGGATGGAACCAGCCGCAGAGAGATATGCAGGATCCTTTATCAACGGAGCCGCACCTATAGGCATTCGGAAAGCTCAGCAATGTCGTGTGCTTAAGGTAAATTAACTGACCAAGGTAAGCAGATATGCCTACACCTTCAAGGATTTGTGCTACTGCCAGGAACGACCTGACATCGGTAGAGCTGAAGGTGTACTCTGACTCTTTGATCGGCTCTACTCCAGCAGCTGTAAAGGTTGTCAGCTCACGCCGCCGGGAAACTGTGGAGATGGAGGAAAGGGAGAAAGATGACAAACCCTGCAGTGCGGCAATAAGGAACTTAACATGTTCGTTCTCGTCGACTCGGATCTTTTCGATCTTCTTGAAAATGCTGGGAAAGCCGGCCTGACAACACCGTCGTCGGACTAGTGACTACTCGGAGAGAAAGAGATGACCCACGTCTTCAAAATCCGCTTCGGTGTAATTCGACATTCCCTGGTTGTAGAACGTAGCCTCCAAATATTCACTAGGCACTCAGATGTCAGGAAGACGATTAAAGAGGACTAAATACGAACAGGGTAAGTGCAAAATTGAGAATATCAATGTCCGTTATGCCATCATATCCACTCTCGTAGCTGTAGTCCTGCCGTTTCGCGATAGCCGCAGCGGACGTAAGGCCAAGAAGGCAGAGTGCAGGGATGGCTTTAGCAAACAACATTGTCCACTTTATAAGTGTCGGGAGAAATTAAGTGAGAGTTGAGATCGTATTGAAGTGAAAGGAAAGTTGGAGCAACAGGCTAAGTCTTTTATATCGTATCTGCCAGGCATAGCCATGGCCTCATAAGGGATGGCCTGACCGCTTCACTCGTCCTACTCCACTAACAGAATACGGAGAAGCAAGGTCCGCATATAATCCACGGCGATAGTAGTCGGATCATGATGGGCTGGTGCATACTGTTCTCTTTCAAGCCGCTGCACCTCGCTGTATGACTACATAAGTTGATATGCCCTGATAGCTTCCAGACGCAGCCGTGGCCATCATCCATCTTGTCGCCTCATCTAAACACTGTCGCCTCGTACGACTTCTGAATTTTGAGTTCAATAAAGTGGGATGATATGAGAACCTCGAAGAAGGAAATTCAAAGACAGGCAACTAGAGGCACGGGAACAATGGTCAAGACACCGAAAGATGCAGGTAAGATTTTCATCACGTGAAATGTTTCAGACTGCGAAATTTGCGTCCTACTCCCAAGTTGTAGGCTAGAATAAGAGATTGTCGCTTATTTCTCAAGAGATCAATCCACCAGACTGATACAAATAGTTTGATTGCTCAAGGTTCCTAGTTTTGACCAATCGGGACATCCACGCTGATTCCAGTTCGATTTACCAAAAGAGACACCTAAGGAGCTTGTCATTTCATCGATCTTCATGTCAGCACCTCTATTCACACTAGTGGAAGGGACACGAACGTGCTCCTTGCCGTTTGTAAAAGATATAATGAGAGGTATGAAGAGGATATTGCATGCACAGCTGTTCGATGATGATCTCTAACGTAACATGGCTGATGTGAACAATACACAGGTCCACCACAAGCAGACAAGGATGCCATCAAGTCGACGTTTCACTTTGCAATTTAGCAATTTACATCTCTGTAATCAATTTAGCTACGTTTTAAGGCTGGCCTTCACGGCATGTTCCTTGGCGCAGCTTAGACGTATTCAGGAAGGGGAGAGCACGCTCATGTCACGAAGTTGGCAAAGAGATAAAAATGTCCCAGAAGTTCGCGAAACATCACTGTTCACTTTGCCCTCTCCCCTTACTATATTAAGATGAGTTGCACCTGTCATGTCATGCCCGTCGCTCCTGCCTGCCATCAGCCCATGCGTTTACGGCTTCCGCATCAACCCATTCAGTATGACAACTCTGGTCGGTTTGTGGCCAAGATACACTTCGCTGCGGGTGCAATGGAAACTTCGGATGGTTCGGAACATTACAGTACTGTCAGGGCCAGTTCAGTCCATCAACCGAAACGACTCTAGCCAATAGTCAAGAGTATTTGCAATGCTCCTGCTCCTCTCTTTTCTTCTTGGTCTGCTCCTCCCGAACCTGTACGGATTCTTCTCCAGGCTGGTACGGAAAGAAGAGCCATACAACTTGGATCATTTGCTGCTCAATGTGCAACCTGAAACTTGCAGTACGTGGCTAAATATGGGATATTGGAAGGTGATATAACTACTTTTCTAGTGTTCTTAGTCGACCTAACTTGACAGAAGGACACAGTCGACTTTCCACGAGCTTGCGAAGGTGGCATCCTTCTTCCTACCTTTGTTGAATCAGAAAAATTGACAGGAAAGGCCAGCGCTTGCCCTCAAATTGGCATCATTTTGGCGGTTTGCGACAGAACTGTCGAATAAAAGGTCTGTCCCTCTTCGTGATGCTCCCGTTTGAGCTCCATTCATGCTGCGAGCTTATTCAAGTTTCCACCTGAAAAGTATCAAGGGTATTTGAGCTCTCATTTCTCGTTTTATTTTTAAATGGAGAAGAAAAGATCTCCCGCGAAGCAAGCGGTCCATTTCATAATAACCACAGTGCCAGCACTGACTTATTTTCTTCCCAAACTCGAAGAGGTTGGCTACGGCTGTGGTGACTCCCTCCTTCTGTGGGCCAACCGCTTCTCTCCCGCCCTGCTCGACGGTGTTACGTCCCTCTCGACACAACGCGATATCGCCATCGAAAAACTAAGGGGCTATGAGGTGGAATCGAAGGTGAAGGGAGATGTTCGATGTGGAGATGCGTGCGCAGATGGCGGAGAGGGCAAGCAGTATGATTTCATAATTGCCTGGATTGCGTCTATCAGTTCGTCTCCTCTTACTTTCGTTTGCAGTCACTGACAGCGTGGAATATAGCTTCCCATCTCGCTTCAAGTTCCTCCAACTCTCTCATTCCCAGCTTGCCGACAACGGCACTCTCCTCCTCACCGATCTTGTACCCGTCCCTCCTACCTCCTCTAATCCGCTCACGCATCTCTTCACCATCACTCTCCATCGCCTCATCTGCCTACTGTCGTCCGCCCATACTCGAACCTCCTTCCCATGAACGAGTACATCGCCGAATTCAAACGGGCCGGTTATGAAGTCGAGGTTGAGGACCTGACTGAATACGTGTTTGGAGGATTGAGGAGTTTCATTGAGCGCAGGGATAAGCAGAAACGATTTGAACCCTTCAAGGGAGGACCATGGGCGGGCTTCGTTGGCTTCGCAAAAGTCCTGCAGTGGTGGGAGGGAGGGAGAATGAAGTTTATACTTGTAAAGGCGACAAAGCAAGACCGTTAATTGGAGAGGGCAGTTCGAAGAGCTTATGCGCCTTCAAAAGCGAGTTCAGTTGAGTGTAGTTGGAAAGCACTCACCCTGTTAGGATGTAGACTTTCTGGTTTCTTTCAAACGTCGCAGTTGTGATTTCATTCTAGCATCGCACTCAGCGAACGTAAACCCAACCACCTTAAGTAAAGAAACCCCGAATAGGTCAGTAGGGGAACTTAAAGATTGTCCCACTCTCTCTTCATCCAGGATTTAGGGAACATGGGAGCGCCGAGCTCCCATCTACGAATTTTCTGAGGGGCCCTTGATTTCTTGATGTAACTTATGCCTGACTTGACTGGTGAGAAGTTTGATCGTAAATTCAAAAGTCATGACAAAAATTGTCGCCTATTTGCAATTGTTACATGAGGGATAGCCGCATACAAGGGGCTCAAACATTGGACAAGGAAACTCTAATTCTCCGACTGCCATCTTTTCAAATTACGCCAAACAACCACACCACTGTGGATAAGCAAGATGTTGGGATTACTCTCGTTGCTGCTCGCTTCGGCGGCAGCGTATCAGGTAGAAATAACGTCAGAATCGATGTCGAGACAAGTGTGCTCTGGGATGTGGGGGAAGGCGAACGTGGCAGGGGCAGCAGACCCATTTATCGAAAGTGAGCTCTTCTTCTCTTTGTGCCTGGGATATTGTTGGCCGGAATATCTGCTTTAGCAACATTTTGTGAATTGAATGGCAGAATATGCTGCTGCCTTGCTCCTTGTGCACAGCATCAACCTGGGCAAGTAACCTCAGCCATGAAGCTGCCAAGCTGTTCCCAACTTCCCATGTCCAATGCTTTTCGCCGGGGATGATTTTTGGTTTTACGGCATTTACTAAGAGTTTGGCAGAGTAGCTGGAAAGCTCGCACAGTCCTGCTGTGCTTCGGCGCAGCCTCGCTCTATTTTGGTTGATATAGTCGTACCATTTAGGATACTTTGCATCTTGAGACACTGGGCATCAAAGCAGGTCTTTTCTCATTCTGGAAGCGCGAACTCAACCTATTTTGAAACATGCTGACCGTCCCGGCGCCAGTCATCTTTGGCCCTTCTTCAAAGGGGTACCTCGCTCTTGTAGTTTACGAATGGGCGGATGCACGTTATTTGGGGGTTGATCCCACTGGCACCAATGTGGAGAATGAATGGGGGGATGATGTAAGTCTCATTCTCCTCTTACCGGCCCTGCTAAACTGTGTTGTTAGCGAATATACGTCTGCACTCCATCTTCAGTATCATCTGGTTTATGCGACAGTGCCGATTTGGGGGAATTTCATCGTTTCACTACCGGATGGAAAGGGAATCACAACTACAACTATTTGGACAACACATTTACACCTAGAGGAGGAGAAAGGGCCCGTTTCGGTATGTTTTTCCTTATCCCCAATACGCCGAACCGAATATGACCGGGACGGTGTGGAAAGATACGAAATTCCTCGCACTGGTTACTATTGCGTTGGGACGGTTCCTGTGACCTTAACAGTGGCAGGAGCGGACGGAGAAGCAGGAGAAGAAAGCTATTATGAAGGCGTGGTTGACTTCAGTAACACTTTCAAAGGATATCTACCTGCCAGCGAATACCCCAAAGTCGTTTTCTACGGCACTCTTGTTCTTGTCTACCTGGCACTGGGAGCGACATGGGGTTGGCAATGCTGGAAGTTTCGGGAAGATTTGTTGCCTATCCAGGTGTGTTGGTTTCTTGCTCTGGGAGGTGAGCGGAGCTGACGGAAACCATCGTTGACAGCATTATATTACCGGCACCATTCTGTTTCTCATTGTCGAGATGGTTTCTATTTGGGGTATGTTTCCATGGTCATCTCCAGGGGGGAAAGTTGATGCGTTTGACAGGTTACTATGCGTACCTCAACGCGTACGGCTCTGCAGGTTTCGGTCGTGTCCTTCTCGTCCTTGTTGCCATCTTGAACGCGGGCCGGAATTCACTATCCTTTTTCTTGCTCCTCCTTGTCTCGATGGGTTACGGTATCGTCCGCCCATCGCTGGGAAGCGTGATGACGAAAGTACGAATCTTGGCGGGTGTTCACTTTTTCTTCGGTATTATGTGAGCGGTTATCCCATCTTTCGAAGG
>MU271568.1:0-43346 GCA_021432655.1 Atractiella rhizophila
ACAAGAAGCTACTAACCAAGTGCAGCAGTCCCGAATGCCAACGGGTATGTGGACGCTTCTTCGAAGGTGCAACCAGGAGGAAGTGGAAAGAGTGTGGTCGCGGGGACAAGTGTGTACTGCTGATATCCTCCATATTTACTGTGCTGAATCGTGGTTGAAAATCCAGCGACCTAACGTTCAATGCTTTAAGATTAATCTTCAAACAGGTGGCCTACAGAAAGCTTACTTTATCACCTATCTTGAAATTGGTCACTCCATCTCCCACCTCTTCAACATACCCAGCCACGTCACTCCCTTCCACAGCGGACCATTCGAAGCCATTCCATTCCACGTTGTAGACAGGATACTTCCAATCTTTGGGGTTGGAAGCGACAGCTACGTTTCTCACCAGCACTTCCCCTTTATCTGGCGCGTGGATGGGGACCCTCCTCAATTCTCTCTTGGTGCCGGTGCAGACAACTGCTAGTTGAGTTTTCTGAGACATCTTGAATCGAATATAACTTCTTCTGGTCGGCTATCGCTCCTCTATTCGAGTGAATGGTGGAAGACTACTCCCTCCATTCTTATATCGCTCGCATACTTTCTCATCACAGTATTACACATGGTACATTTGTGGCTCCACAGGCAGAGTAATCAAGGATGGCTCTCATACTCTCTCATCATGCGAGGTGGAAGGTGCCTACAGCCGTTAGACATCAAGGGATTATGAATCAAAGCCGGTGGGTAGCTCACCTCACGCAGTGGAGGCAACTCGCCGCACCGTCACTGAGTGGAGGTGGAGGCCACGATGCCCATTTCATTTTTGATTGGGCAGCAAATTCGGATTTGATCGGTGCATATGTTATGCGCCATCATCATAAGAAATAACAGCCATATAGGAAATACGGCAAAACTGAGCCTCATCACAAGGTCCTCTTCCAATTTTATATGAATAAAGGTTCGCATAATGACGGGCACCATCAAACCAATAAATACTGATGAATGTTCCGCAATGTTATCTAACTCTGCTGTCTGCTGAGCGAGTCGCAGCCTAAGCCGTCTTCGACAGTAAATCTAAGAACAAAGGACCATCGAATGGAGTACTGCCGGCTATTAGCAGAGCAGGAGGAGCAAGGAATCCTAATAAGGGAAACTATTTTATGAGTGAGCCCATGGCCTCATCCAGATCAATCATTCCAATAACTCAGAAGAGTTAGCGGGAAGAAGGGGTCGTAAGAATGTCTGTCCATTTCCCGAGACGCCGA
This sequence comes from Atractiella rhizophila, assembly GCA_021432655.1. Lineage (NCBI taxonomy): Eukaryota > Fungi > Basidiomycota > Atractiellomycetes > Atractiellales > Hoehnelomycetaceae > Atractiella > Atractiella rhizophila. The sequence continues at coordinate 1,245 of MU271568.1, forward strand.
AGTTTCATCGTAGAATACCTAGCTGCCAGATATAAGGTACCTGCAAGTCACATCCCGCGACACTTAATTTCGCTCTTGCCTGGCGTACAATCACCAGAATTCTAATATCTGTTTGGAGCGCTGCTGTGAGCTGTTCAAAAGTCATGTGATTCTGAATCTAAACGCAAATATCGGATAGTGAAAATGCTGGAAGACCAAATTCCCTCTCAGTTTGCTCGTCTAAGATGTTCACGTTGGCTTTACAACAATGTCAACCGGTTAAAGAGTCAAGCAAAAGTTTGGACAGCAATTTGCACAATGCATGTAACGTACGACGTCTTGCGGTCCAGCAGGCATGTGGTGAGACATCGGCTGTTATGTGGATCCGTGAATGTACAGGATGATGCTCGCTTGACTGTTCTCTTGCGTCTTTGAATCGACGTCCTTACTACAACCAGGTTTATCTCTGCAGCGAGTTAACCACCCGCTCAGCCTGCAATAAAATGGGTCGCCTTGTATTCTACCTAACACACAAGTCCGCCACTTGGACATTAATCTCTTCCTCGAGCTCCTACCAAGCTTAGGCAGCGAATCAGAAAACGCTAACCGTCGCTGGCCCTCAAATGGCTTCAAGAGTTGTCGAAACCGCGGCGAGAGCGTTGAGATCATTTTGAGCAAAATTTACTTACGTTACATTACGAGAAGAATAGGTAGTTTGGGATGTGGCAATGTAGATTTGGCTTTGGAGGATGAAATGGATGGGAAGTTGAACATTGAGCCCTGTGAGTCAGCCATATATTGAATCTGCTGTAGGATCTGTCGTTTCGGGTGAACGGGACGGGACGACGGGTTGATTAGCGCTACTCTTTGTTTTGAAAGCTTTCATTAGACAGAGAAGCCTGATGCAAGTGGACTTCTGACTTCTGGGTGAAGCCTCGCTGGCGCACATTGCTCACAATGTCTTGTGAAAGAACTCCATGTCCATGACTACCACATTTACCCATCTGACATGAAGCTTGGCTCTCGTTTAGAACTGAGTTTATAACTTCCGTAGTTTTTGCGTACAATTCCGTTGTCTCTCCTCGATGAGCTCTTGGTGAATGACAAAACGGTTTCGTATACCCTAGCAGTGGTTGAAGTTGAACATTGAAGGTTGAACGAAGTATGTGAGCCTCAAAAACCCCCCTTTTTGATGAGACACGGTCTACTTGTAGTAAGTCTACACTGTGTGCGACATTCGAGATCCCCATAACCGTGTTTGTTATGAAATGGGCTAGCAAATTTGACGCTGCGTTTGCGGATGTCGTGCTTAATACTCGATGGCTAGGCAATCCTAACGAGGCGGTTTGACAGCCGACTCCGATTCCACAGCATGGTTGGAAGTTCACTCAGCCCACTCGTCAGTTCCGGTTCAGTTCAATGATATCCGACTGATAAGATCTCATATCCTAGTCTGAAGCCAATTACTCCAGACTTTTCACACAGGCATTACGTACCCCGATCCTACCCTTGCTTGCATCGCAAAGTGCCGGTGTTGCCGTTTCCTACAAAAGTGAGAAGCTGTCATCGGTGTCGTCTTTCTCGTCCTCGGTGCAGGAAGTGGTGCAAAAGTGCATACCCCCTTCAAGGTCCTTTGGAGACGATATGAGCACAACGATCAACGGCACGGTTGTAAATGTCCAAGAACTTGTAGACCTCATCGCTGGCCCACTTTCGCTGGGGTCTTACCTTGCTACCGTGTACGGAGGCAATTATTCAAATATTCGCTTGAACTAACAAGGAAATAGATTTTGGACATGTGCCGTTGTGCTGATATTTCACTATGTCACTCGTTTTTGGTATTCCGATCATTGGCTGTTGAGATACAGCGTCGTCTTCGTGGGATTTCTCTGGACCACTGTGGGCATGTGTTCACGGCATCAATTTAGGTCGCAGTCACTTCAACATTTCTAATGATTACGGAAATTTTGATTGTTTACAAGTATACGATTTCGTTCTGGTTCGTTCTGTTCTGGAGGACTGCAACCGAAGCCTAACTGTAGCTGCAGGGGAAATTTCAACTATCTCACCTCGCAAGACAAGTCTCTACCACGTTATGAGATCCTCGTTGGTATGTGTTACTTGCTCTGTCTATCGATCCAGCTCACAACCCCTGTAGGCGTTCTTGGAACGGTAGTGCAGACTTACTTGGTTTCACGTTATTACAGACTCTCCCGCAACATCTTTATCACTATTTTTCTTGGCCTATGTATCTTGCTTTCGGTTTGCTTTCCCTGCTCCTCACTCTTTTCATGACTAACCATGGAACGAAAAGTTTGCGAGCTGTGTGACGCTTACCATATTCAATTTTCGCTTCGACTTAATCCACGACCGCAATAAGCTCACAACCATTGTCATCATCTTCCTCTCGTCATCTTCAGGAACCGATGTCCTTATAGCGGCCTTTCTAACCGCATCTCTACTGAGGTGGAGGAAACGTACCAGCAACTTGGGGACCAAATCGTGAGTCTGCGCCTTTTGTTTGATCATCAATGACGGGATTCAGTGTTATCGCTGACCTCATCATCACGACGGTGGAGACTGGTACGTTATAATCCCCCTGCACTGTATAGAAAATACCTGAAACTGATTTAGGCACGTTCACAAGTTTATGGGCGCTGGCGGTACTTTTCGCCTTTCTCTCAAAGAAAGAAAGCAACATTGCACCTGGAATCGCTTTCCCACTTGGTAAGATCTGATATACCTTCATGAGACAACACTGACATTCACGAGGATTAGGTCATGGCTGTAAGCAAGTCTTTTCGTTGTGGCAGGAACTGGACTGATTCCTACGATTAGACGTGCTGACGATGATGTTTAATCTCCTGCTCCGGAACGGCCCCAAATCACCTACCCTTTTGACTCGCGATAACGTGGAGACCAGAAACATAACCGAGAAGAGCATCAATTCTACGACCCGCATGCGGCGCCAAGGCACAGAAGGAAGCATGACATCCCTAATGTTGCAGGTGTGCCTTTCTTCCTCCTCACAAATTCACTTAGAAAATCCCTCTTCAGAGCCCTGTACAAGAGGGCACGCAAGTGGAAATGAGGAACATTGCCGATCAGCCTCGCTTACCTCAATTTGTCATTGCCAGTCCACCAGTCACTGGAGCTCGTAGTGGGCATCAAAAGGCAGAATCAATGAAGGTATCGTTCACTATGCCTCAAAATGGTGATATAGAACCTCTGCGTCCATCCACCAGCTCTCCACTCGCGAAAGTCATCCGCGGTGAGGCGAAGGAATCACCAATGGTTTCGCAGAACGGACCTGATTTCGTTGAGCATTCAGCACCAGAGGCGACATGGAAACCTTGGAAACCTGTTGCTGCCACAGCACATGCGTTCCATCCTGCTGCTGCGCCATTTCACTCGTCAATCATTATCGCGCGACCAGGAGCACCGGCACCTTCAGCTCCACAATCCAAACCAATTTTTGGCAGTTCAACCGCCTCCTCGAGGCAAGTTCCGAGTCCTCCGCTTCCACAACGCAGACCTTCGTTCGACTCTCCAGCACCTGCTTCCAGGCAGACCCCTAGTCCAGCGTTGCCGAGGATAGCTGAATTCACAAGACTTCGTTCTGGGAGTGCCAATAGTGAACGCTCCACCGCCGTTGATTCGTGGAGGGCTCGTCAGAGTCCCATCACGCAGAACGTGACTGCAATTCGAGGCACGACGAGCATGGATGGACCTCGTCCAAATGTTTATCGTCCACGCCGTCCCTCAGCCGATTCTCTTCAGAGCAGCAGTGTCATTTCTATGTCGTCCACTCCCCCTCTTCAGGTCCGCGATCGACACACTCCGACCCCTACAGATCCTCGACCTGCATTCACCCATGTGCGGTCCAACTCAACGAATTCACGCCCGTACGGATTTGTCTGAGTAGTTGTACTTTTCTTTTCTTATTGCTGTGCGAGTACACCTTTCCATCAGTTGTGAAATCAAATTATGTTGTCTTGTCTTGTTGTATGCTTTCATTCAGACCTGGGTCCAACTCCCGAACGTAAGATTCACAATTTAAATAAGATATTACTGCAAGCTCTTTTGCTGAAACAGGTAGGCTAACGAAAGACATAGTAACGCTGTTGAAGGAATGAAAATAGAAGGACGAAGAATGAACGAGAGTACGGTGGCAGGCTGGGGAGCACTGCCATCTGCTAGTCATTTGTCTACTTTCAGTGATTTAGTCCACATAGGGACGAAAAGTTTCCCGCCTTTGACGTTTTTGATCATGAATGCCTATTCCAGCGTCATCCCCGTCTGTCCGTGTTCGGAGAAGAGAAATATCTTACACCGACGGTCATACCCATAAGTACCCCCGCTCCTCCCTTGGTACCAATTGTAACAGCCATTTGAGGTGGTCCTGGGGTGTATTCTTTCAGAGGCAACGACTTGATAGAGGCAACAATGTTAGCGGCAATGAGAGGGGCTTGTCTTTTGCCATTGATGGTAGTCTGCCCAACATCGTCAGTATGCCACTAGACTGCAGGGCACTTGCACGAACCTTTAGTTCTTTCACATCAGTCGCATCTCCAACCACGAAAATATTGTTGCTGCCCTTCAGCTGAAGTGTTGGGCTGACAGCAGCCCGCCCATTCTTCGATACGGCGTCGGGTCTGTACCCTTCAAGAATTGGAACTGATGCTTTGTTCCCTGTTGCAAGGAAGACGAAATCCGCTGTAGAGACCGTTATTAGCCCGAAGTTCCCACAAAAAGGGCGGCGGATGTACCTGTGATAGTCTGCCCATTTGTCAGCGTGAAAGTTTCGCCCTGATCCAGTAGGCCAGTTGATAGACCAGAGATGTCAAGTCTTTCGTTGAATACGAGGTCGATGTCCTGCTTCTTCAATTGATCGGCCAAATTGCTCGCCAATTTCGGTTTCTCGTCCATGCCGGAAGGAGAGAGGAGTGTCTTAGCCGCTGAGACAAGCGTGATTGGTTTCTTGGGATACTGCACGCAACAACCTGAATTGGTGGCAGCAACATTGAATGAAGAGGGCAGCGTACCCGCGACCTCACTTCTCCAGCGAACTGACGTTGTCTTTCAGTAATGAGCGGAATAGGGAAAGAAATCGGCACACCTCAATACCAACTGGTCCACCGCCAACAACAAGAATGCTCTTCGCTCGCTTGACTTCCTCTTGCAATCCTCGCAAGTACGCCTTCACATCCTCGATGGACTTCGCTTCCTTAGGGGGTCTGCAAGGAGCGTTGTACTGGGATCCCTAAACACAGAACGAGGTTAAAAATTTTGAACGGTAATACGGTGTAAAGTAAATGCCTACAGTTCCAATCACTAAATAAGCATAAGGGATGCGACCGCTCTCGAAGCCTTGGACACCAGCCTCGAGGATTACTTCGTCATCCGTGATAGTTTGGACTGGTGTTCCGGCCAAAAGGATATGAGGAGCTGAAATCAGCTTGGAGAGTTTCAAAGGAACAATGATTTCGTCTTCCCAACCTGGGACCTGCCATATGCGTCCATCAGCCAAAAATTAGGCATTGTCAGATGAAGGGGGACTCACGACTGAAGCACGTAAGGAACCGAGAGGCCAGTAGGCAAAGTCGTTGGCTTCCACCAGGACGATGCGGTGGTCGGAAGGAAGTTTCTTCAGCAGAAGTCCTACCGTTTCCAAAGCGGTAGGTCCAGCTCCTACGACGACAACGTTTTTGTAGTTGGCCATTGCAGTTCAAGATTCTGTAATCCCTCAGTTGGTAACTTGAGACGAGAGGAGATAGTGTTGAGGTCTGTGGATGAGCTCAATACACTTTATACCTTCGTCCTGAGCGGCTCTGGGCAACTGGGATTAGGTGGCCGCTCCGTAAGCTTGCTCATCATGGTAATTCGCTTACCACGCTAAATAACTTCTCTAACGTAACGTCTGGGCTGATTCCGGTCAAACAACGGGCCCGCACCTCTTGCGTGAGGGACATAGAAAAATGATTGGATTAGAATCTTAGAAAGTGCATATCGCCCCCGAAGTCGACGCACTGATGTTCAGCGCCTTCAGCATACAAAGCAATCTAATCCTTCCACGCAAGCTCTAAGAAAATGAGGTACGGGCATAAAAACCCCGTGACGGCCTCAGTGCTGATTATCAGCTTTCAAATCTGTAGAGGCTCCAAGCATGGAACCCGGTTTTGAAAGTACGGCTGCCTGCCAAGATGCAACAAATAGATGATAAAGCGGCCGGCCCAAGAGGGGCGCTACTGAAATGCCAAAGCATGATGAGGCTCACTCAATTCTTGATTGGGCAGAAGAGAAGAGATCAGATAACAATACAGCAAGTCGTTTGTGACTGGATGCTCAGTCAGGTGTGGAAGATAACAGTTTGAGATTGATTATTAGTAACGGATTCCAGCCCGCCTCCATATCCGCCGGTTTGAAGGTAAGTGATGGCGTCGGGTCTGACAGCAATTCTGCGGTTGGGTATGCTGGTCCTAAGTGAGGTAGGCCACCTTTTCGCGAATCGCCATCTTGTAGCCTGGTAGGATATTCTTTTTTAAGCACTGGTCGTATTTGTTCAAGTTGCCCAGTTGTGGGGAATTGATGCATTCAAGTTACAATCATGGTGGATATTCTGGGATGTTCAAGTTGCTAGATACGGGAGCATCACTCCGCAACAGCTGCTGCCTGGAGACGGTCTGTGATCAGGCCAACCAGGTAGCTACTAGATGCTATGTTCAAATTATCATATCAATCTCGCTGCCATTGTGATAGCTCGATTTGGGGATGTTCGGTGAATTATCTTCGGCCGCAGGGAAATTGCAGGATTGTGGAAGAACTGACTCTCATGATCTCATGCTTCCCCTTGATTGATTGATCGAGTTTCGTAAGCGATTTCAAGTAATCAAAATGAACATCGTTTTTTATGCTTGTCAATCATGAGCTTGAAGCGAATGGGCCATAATTCCTCTCTTCGAGTTCAAAGTTCGCAGCTGAGCTTAGCCAAGAGGCGAAGGAGCATACCGTATCCGTGTTCAAAACTTGTATAGATATTTCAATCGGGCAGGAAAGAAAAAGAATGACAATGAGATCAGGGATTCCAGTGATTTGATCAGAGAAATGAAGAAAGGATAACAGCTATCACACAAAGTCAAATCAATTCTGAAAAACAGTCGAACGAAAGAGCGCGTTCGTAATGGTGGACGATGTTAGCGTCCAGGCGTCAGCGGTGGTGGTGGAGGAAAGGGCTATAAACACATCCAAGAATTCGAAGATTGGTTAACAGTTATTCGAGACGAGACGTGCGAAACGATCGAGTTCTCTACTTCGCCCTCCCACTCCTCTCCGTCATCCGATTTCACCTCAATCAAACAATCAATCTAGTCCCCTCACCTCCCTCCTTCAACGAGACCAAATAAGACCCATCTTCTTCAAGCCACGATGACCTCCAACTCCTTCTTCCTCTTATTCTCCTTCTCGACACCATCCTCTTTCAATCCCTCCAACTCATCCTTCTTCGCCTCCCACTCATTCCATTTCGCGTCCGCAAACCTATCTTCAGCCTTTTGATAAAGTCCATCAAATTCAACCTTCATCCCAGGGGTGGAGGCGTTAATCCAAGACAAAAATTCCATCCTCTTCGTGATCCATTCCGCTTGTTTCAAAACCATCCAGTTGGGGGGCATGGTGAGCAGAGATTGCATCTGCATCCTGAGCTGGACGCATTCCGTGTTAATGCTTTCTTGTCTCCTGTCAAGGTATCCACCGAAAGAGTTCATGATTGCCAATCGGTTCAAGGGCAAGTGCGTAGAAGGAGATGCAGTCTTCATGCGCAGGAGCCTTCTTTCGACGTCGGTACCATGAGAAAGACCATTGACAGTGGAATGAACCGGGAAACGAGCGATGTCCTGAGTAGTAGCGGGGTTGAACGTAGGAGGAGTAGGGACGGGATCATAGGGAAGATCCTTGAGCGAATAATGGGTTGACGTGGGCTTGATGACCTTTGGGATGGGGCGACGAAGGTTAGGGAGAGGCTGATGAGGAGAGGGAGGGAGGGGAGAGTGGCTTTCAAAAGAATGTTGGATGGGTTTGGAGTCGAGAAAGTCTTCATTTTCGCCGATTTCTGTCGCTTCAGTCTCGGCTCCAGATGCGTCTGAAGCCGTCTCGTCATCGTCCATTGATCCAATGGACGAGTCCGAGGACGTCGAAGGTGTCTTGCAGTGGTGAAACCTCGGACCCTGTCCCAGCCCAACATCCCAACATGTCGCGTGAGCGTGTGTCCGAATTCCGCTCGGCGATGGAGACGCGATAACATTTGGGATGGGGACAAAGGAGAAGGAGAAGCAGACTGACCATCTTTCTGGCAGCATCCGGAGACGTGGCATAGAGCCCTTGCCTCAAGCAAGAATCCCCCATGCTAATCGCCTGTTCCCAATTCGAACGAACGTCAGCCCTACGTTCGGAGATTCCAAGTGAGAACCCACCTCGAGAGCTCCTACACCCGCCTTCAATCCCCTCTCCCAACCTGTGACCAATACACTAGACATCACTACACCAGTCCTCGAGTCGAAAATCTTTAATTTTGGGTCGAAACGTAGGAAAGTGGTAACGTCACTGTGTCACGACTGAAAAGACCGAAGAAACGAAAGAATTCAGGTATTCTCAGATGTACGAAAAATCGATGATTTGGCTGGTCGTTGTGTCGTTTTGAGGTTGAAGAGAGCGAGAGCGAAGACGGGAACTCGAGCTGCTTCCCGACGACGATATATATGAGAAAGGGGTCTGCCGCTGCGAAAAAAACGCGAGACGCACCGCAGAACGGGTTCCGAAGTGGGAAAAGAGAGATTGGGTAGAGAGCGTAGTGGTGGCTGGTTTCTTGAGAGTCCTCCTGTGGTGATAGGCAGCCCAGTGGTAAAGCTGTTGCCAATGATCCTGGATATCCTCGAAGACGCTGGCGAAGGATGGAAAGAGAAGCCTGCTCTTATCTAACCTTGTTCCAAACTCTATTTCACTTCACGGAAACTGGCGCAGCTTAACCTTAAACCAATCCAATGGAGTCAGGTCATGTGACTTCAAGTTCTCTTTTGGGGAAAACATCCATGATTTGCTCAAGTCTACTTCCTTCGCCATGGAATCTCATTCCATCGTACGGTCGATGCTTTACCACCACATCAACAGGCTGACCCCACGGACTGGGGTCACGAAAGAATTCGTCACGGCCTTGTACCGACTGACGAACCAAAACCTGGCCCTGAACACTTTAGAGCTCATAGACCGCGAAGAAGGCGCGTCACATCGACTCTCAATCTTTCAATCTTAAATTCGAGCACTGAACTGAAAGAAATCGCAGTGAGCTGCGCGAAGTTGCCCAACGGGAGAAAACTGTATCAAGTCCAAGGGAACATGGTGCTCTACACGGTACTCCCTCCCTTCACGTCCGAACCTCCTTCAGAACAAGGATACATGATTCAAGAAGGGAGAGTTAGTTTTTGTCCTTGTGTAGCTTTTGTTCGCGGCGTCATGGCCACTGGAGAAGCGGTCACTGTGCGTCCTGATCGCAGCTAGCCTTGAGAGAGTAATTATAACGTTTTGGTGTGGTAGTGCAAGCATATGCTCGCTCTCTTGATCTCTGCTCGAACTGGAAAGCTCGTCGAGATCGACGTTGGATGGGATCGCATATCGATGGCAACCGAACAATCCGCAACCAAGTTCGAGATGGACCATCCACCAGACAACGACAACGTCTCATGCGCTGCGGACGAAACGATGGGAACGACAGAGGAGGAACTGTGATCAAAACTACAAGGAGAAAATCGACTTCTGTATTGCGATTGTACCGCTGGATCTGTGTATCATACTCTACAACAAGCAGTCGAACTGAGTGAGACTGGGGGAGCATTCAAGACAAGGAATCAAGCATCAAAAAATGACTGATCGAAGAATATCCCAATAAGACCACCATATGAAAACTGAAACGCTGAATGAAGGGGTTGATGCAGTTTTCCGATGGAAAAAAATATAACGAGTAATGAGGATGATGACGTTGAAACGGAAATAAATCAGGGATATAAGAAGAGGAACAATCCAAAAACCAAAAGTACGGCGAATGTAAAACGAAAGGGCACAAATTATGACTGTATTGATGGAATGATGATTTTGAGACCTTCTACTAAGTATCAGCACGGATCGGTAATCTGATTCGAACTTTATACTGCCTTGAAGCTGATGATGTTGGTACTGGATATTGGGTGTTCGGTACAATTTCCAAAGGAGGAGAGTTTCTCACCCAATACTCTCCTCCATCCTTCGCCCTCGATCCGTCGTAGTCCCAGGAGATGGGAAGGGCGACAGGTGGTTTTGAGCAATTCCGTAAAATGCGAATCCGAAACGTGCAAATGGTCCTACACAATCCACGACGGATGGTCGATAACTACTTTTTCGACTTCATGGCCTTCTTTATCTCCTCCGTCGGCTCATTTGGTACGTAGGCTCGGATGCTCGTAAACTTTTGATCAGGTTTGAATTTTGGCGGGGGTAATCTGCTATTCGATGGAGTCGAAGCGTTGGGAAGCGGGGTAGACGAAGGTCGAAGAGGGGGAGCGACCGGAGCGATGTTGACGGTCTGCAACGTCGGTTTAGAGAGGACGATGGGGGTGTTAGGTTTGGGAGGGAGGGATTCGACGCTCGACTTTGATTTTGAGGGAGATTCGTCGTCGTCCAACTCAGCAAGGAAGGCCTCGTAATCCTCTGCAGAGACTTCAGGTGGCGTTTCTGTGGGTAGGACAGAAATGGGCTTCGGAACCCGCGAACGGTTGAGCCGTGGCGTCTTGGCTATGGACGGTGGATCAGGAAGTTGTGGGGGTGCGGCGACTTCAACTGGTGATGATGCTTCCTCCTCTGCTTCAGGAAGGGTGGCTGTGACGTCGTCAGGGTCGACTTGTTCGAATTCGATATCATCGTCGGAATCGTCGTTCTCGACTTTCTCCCTTTCCTTCAGGATTGCAGTACCGTCATCTTCTCTTCCGACCCGAACATCCAGCTCGGTAACATCCGGAAGGACTTCCTCCATTTCCATATCTTCATCGTCCTCATCTTCTTCCTCGACTCTCTCTTCTCCCTTCTCCCTCTCCCACTCCGCAAAAGCCTCATCGATTCCTCCATCGTCATGCTGTTTCGAAGGACTCTCCACCTCTTCCTCCCTCTCCATCTCCATCTCAAACTCCTTAAAAGCTTCTTCAATTCCCTCTTCTCCGTCATCCGCATTACTCTCCGGAGGACTGGCGCCCAAATTCGATTGATTGCTCGATCCACTCCCACTCCCGCTCTTCTCCATCGGCGCATTCTGAGTGTCAGAATCTGGCGAGGTGACAGGGGTAGGTAACTGCTTCTTTACCTTCTCCGGTTCCTTCTCAACGACAGGAGGGAGCGTGGATTTTGTAGTGGGTGCAAGTGCAGGAGCGACGGTGGACGGGAGTGCGAGGGAAGTAGTGGATGTGGAAGCGGAGGAAGCGATGGAAGTGACAGAGGGAGTGGTCTGATGCTTGCTCCTGAAAGGTCCACGTCCGAATTCCTCCACTTCCAATCCCTTCACACCTCCACCTCCACCAACCGCGGTCGGGATGTGTGTAGAGGTAGAAGGGGAAGGCTTGGCTTTCTTCCTCGCCAGCGCCACGTTCTCCGCTCTCACCCGTTTATTGTTTTCGTTCGTCTTCTCTTCCTCCTCCTTTCTCCTCATCGTCACACTCGAGGTCTTCAACGAACTCGTTGAAGCATGCGAGGCATGAGCAGTTTTCGTTGGTGGTGCAACCGATTTCCCCTTCATCGGCGGCTTCTTGATCTTACCCCTCTCCCTCGTCGCCGCCTCGGCTCTCTCCTTCGCTTTCTCCCACTTCTCGCCTTCCAGCACAGCATCGTGTCTCATCAGCCAACCTCCCGACATGACTTCCATCTCGTACACCCCATCGTCCGAATTCCAAACCAGAATGGTTTCCAGATTCTTGACTCCTCCCGCTGGAGGCTTGACCGTTGCTTTGTAGGACGCATTAGGAGGTAGGAGGAGTGATACATTCGTCGTTCCGTTGGAGTGAGATGTGGTGAGGTAACCTTGTTGAGAAGAACCGGCGACTTGTCCATTCATGAGATTATCTAAACATCACAGGAGAAGCGAAGAGTTAGCGTCAATGACTAGTGACCATAACCGTGAAACATTAACACGGAGATTATGCATTGGCGTTGGAGAAGGTCGAGGAAAAATTAATGGATGGATGGACGTTAGCGGTTATGGACTTCCGCGCAAGATTATCCGGAATATTCCATCCTGTTTGGTGACGCCGCTTCGTCGGAAAGAGCGGGGAGAGCCATGCGGCACGATCCAACGTGCTCGCCCGGTCTCTCTTCTGGCCTCCAACCGATACTTTCTGTCATCGCTCATAGATATGGAGAGCGAGACGAGACTCTCTGCAGCGTCGCAGTGAAATGCCATAGAAAATTGTGCTAGTGCGACGGTCGCCAATGAATAAGCTCCGCATAAGCGAAACTGCGACAGAGCTCCAAGTTTAGGGAAGATGTTCTAAGACAGAAAAAACGATTCTAGAGGCCATTGAAGCCTTGCACGCAGGGAAAAAAGGCCATTGAAGTTAAGAAGGGCGAGCCGATCACTGTTTGTTTGACTCGGGTCATGCATGCGACACTGCCCAGTCAAGCTCCGCATACAGCGTCGTCAGCAGAGCATAAGCAGTCCCACCTTGGAGGTGTGATTTGAAAGAGTGGTACACATCTGAACACCTGAGACACAAGGCAAAAAAACACATCATCGAGCTACTGGAGCTCTCCTGAACTTTGTCCCCAGCGTAGAACGATAATACCAGCGTTTGTGGCGTCGAAAACGCCGGTTCACTTCACAGGTATAATGACCATGCCCAAACTCATCACACAGTCGATAAGAGAGCAAAAAGAGAAGAAAGAACCCGGTAGCTAAGGAAAGGAAAGGCTCACGTCTCAAGCCGATGTACTGTCCATTCGTTTTCTCCACCTCTTTCACCAAAGAGGGTAGATCGCTCTCGTTCCCTTCTTCCGATCTGGCTCTGAGCAGCTGAAGCATCGACTTTCCGAGTCTTATGTTTTGACGACCTTTCGGTAGGAATCCAGAGGATGCCGACATTTTGAGCTGCCCTGTCGCATTCAGCGAATTCAGTCGGGATGGGTAGGGGATGTGAAAATACCTCGAATTCGATGGAATCCTGGATATGCGGATGTATTCTGGAGGTATTGGAAGTGAAGGAGAAAGGGGTGCAAAGCGCAAGTGTTTCGGGTTTATTATGCGAATGCGACAAGGGAGCACGCGGCAGCGGCAGGTTGTCACCTTGTCGTCTGATTCGCCAGCCAGGCGGGGGCAGGCAGGTTGGAGGAGATGTGGTGGAATGAGTGGTCGGTCGTGAATGGCTGAAATGAAGAAAAGGGAAACAAAGCTGGTCGGATGGAAGCTTTCGACAGACTCCAACAACAAAGTTTCGATCGCTCGGAAGTTTGCTATCTCCGAACAGCACCAACAGCGGCCACTTGGCGATTCCTCAAAATTCCTCTGAAAATTCTGAAATCAGCCGCAATCAGCTGGATTGATTAGCTATGAGTAGGGATTAGTAGGAGAGAGTTGCTGAGGAGGGTGAGATGCTGTTTTTTGTTTTCTGTGTGAGTTGGAAATAGCCTTTGCTGTACTACCAAAGAAGTCGATATGACGATCCGTACGCGTCCCCGTCACGTTGGTGGGCGTAAGGTACGTTTCGGACGACAGACCTTCCAGGCCCACTCAAGTATACTCATACAAGCAGTGCACCTTGTCTGCCCACGCTCTTCTTGGTCGTGCCTTTTGACCTTGTCGAGCTTTCCGTTCCAACTATTGATTGATCTTGATCTCTTAAGTGCCCTTTCTTTGCCTCACATGTTCACCAACTCGGAGGTTTGTGTCTGGACACGGTCTGTTGAAAGCTTGGAGATGTACTACTTGTGTGATGATAGGAAGGATTGGGAACGAAATCCAGACTTCCAGACGCAGCAGAAAGCACACAAGGTCAAGCCTGCCATCCATCATTAAAGTTGTTGACACTGGCACAAAACTGAAAGTGGCCCGTGCAAGCTTTGAGCAAGAACAACGGGTGGCGGTCTCCGATCTGCCATCACGAACGAGTTCTCATCTCCATCTCACCGCTACACCGATCCGATGTCCCGCAATCACGCCCGTGCGGTGCGGATAGCGACGCAAGTCGTCCATTGCTGTATCGAGAAATACAGTGCTGGAACGGAATGGAGCGCCACTTGTGGTTCAGCCTGCCAGTGAACTTGACGGGAATGTTGAAGTTGCAGTCTGTTAACTGTCAGCTGTCAAATGGAGGCGAGCAAGGTTAGAGGTAGCGTGAATCCGTACAGGAGGATCATCTCGTCGGAGAGTGAGTTGACCGATTGAAAGCGGCTGTCCAGCGAGCCATGGGGGAATGGATGGGGGATAAGCGAACGAAGACAGGGACACAAGAAGAATGACCCTGTTTCTTTCATCATGTGTGGCCATGGCTCGCTGAGGAAGAAAATGGGTTTCCCCTCCAGAGTTCGTCTAGCATCTTTGCAGCAAGTTTTATTTGACCGCATAGCTACACAGCCATGGCACATTATCTGCAAATTCTTCTTGCTTTTTGCTTCTCTTGCGAGTGAAGCTCTTCGACTTGGGTACCGATTTTGGGAGTAACACTCTGTGCCCTTGCTCTCTTATGGCTACTTCCATCAAGTGAAACCACCAATACTCAAACCCGCCTTCGTAATCTAAACGAATGGGTAAAACTGAAGAAGAATTGGATGCAAATACATATTACCACAAGCGAGTGTCGCCTGATGAATGCGACACGCTTGTGCTTTCAGCGTAGAGTTTTGCTTGCTTTGTTGACCCTCTCCGAAATGATGTGTCACGCTGACTTTGGCATCTCAACTCGAGTCAGCGAGAGGTTCGCCTACGTTAAATTGAATTTCGGTCTCACCTCTACCTTTTCAAGACATCCTGAAAATAACAGGAATTTGGAGAAGCTTAGAACACCATGGCACAACCTCATCATGGAGGTCCAATGGACCTCACTTCAGGCTTCCCACAACCCACTGATTTGCTGGATGACGAAGGGAATGTTCCGAGAAACGAAGCTCCCGAGTGCCCGCCTAGTCTTCAAGCGAGAAGACGATCTTCACCGACACAGTCTTTGAAAAATGGACGCGGCGCCAACGAAAATACACCCCTCCTGGCACCAGATACAGATAGTGGAATGCCAGGATTGTTTGACGAACAATGGAACAGTAGGAAGGAACTGTGGCTTCTCGTTCGCTACGCGACTCCGATATTCGCGACGTATTGCTTTGAGTATTCGCTCTTGATGGTTACTGTTTTTAGTTTGGGCCATTTAGGAACGAAGGAATTGGCTGGTGCATACTCTTTATCGTAAACTTGACGCACATCTCATGTTTTCCTTGGATATCTAGCCGCATCCCTGGCGTCGATAACTGCCAACATTTCTTGCATTTCACTGGTTTCTGGAGTGTGCTCGGCGATCGATTCTCTTTCTTCCCAAGCTTTCACCTCTTCCGATCCCAAATCCACCTCTCTGCACGCCTTGAGGACTTACCTCATATTGCTGCTATTAGCAATTCCCCAAATCACATTATTCTGGCTAGCAGAGCCGATCTTCATTGCTCTCCGACAGGATCCTGAAGTAGCTCAGTTCGCGTCAGTTTATCTTCGGGTGCGTCGCTTCTTCTGCTATTAGAAAGCCAGCTCAAACCTCAACAGATAGTGAGCTTCGGTTTACCAGCTTCCGCAGGCTTTGAGTGCACTCGAAGATGGCTGCAAGCTCAAGTAATTCCTCTCTCACCTTTTATCACTCCCTGTTAAGCCATCGAACAGGCATTGATGACGGTTCCTACCCTAGCGACAATACTAACTTTACCGATTAACATCGCAGGGAACATCCTTCTGGTCTGGGGACCAGATTCAATCCGGATTGGTTTTGCCGGAGCTCCTGTCGCTACCGTCCTATCTATGTGGTTCATGTTCTTGTTCACTTTAGCATACAGCGTGTGGTGGGTGGATAGGAAAGGCTGGGGTGGATTTTCGATGGAGATTCTCGAAGCTAGAGGTTTGTACATTTCCCATCAAAAGCCCCTTGTTGATTTAAGCAGGTTTGTGGATGAACTTCAAAATGGTACGCCAATGAGTTGGGAAATGTAGTTGACTTTTCAGCAGGGCATCGCAGGTATCCTTATGGTGGTACGTTTCTCCTGGGTGAGTTTCTCTAGGAATTTCTGAGCGTCCGTAGGGGAGTGAATGGTGGTCATGGTCTGCTCTATCTCTTCGAAATCTCTTTATAGAATGATCGCTGTCAGGGAAATCATTGCGTTGGGAGCCTCGCAAATGGGTCCAACTCAGATGGCGGCTCAAAGTGTCCTCACCACCACAACCGCCTTTATGTATCAGCTCCCAGCTGCGTTGGGATCGTGCGCTGTTTGAAGGATTAGGAGGATCTTCACTAACGCTGCCTTAGAGCTGCGGCTGTCAGAACTGGGAATTGCATCGGTGCAGGATCTGCGGCTCTAGCAAAAAAGACGAGTAATTCTTTTCGTTCATTGAGTCAAACCACTCCTAACAATGATATGCGACAAAGGTCGAATTGCAATCTTGTTGGCAGCTGGCGTTTCCGTAGTGAATTCACTTTTGCTATTCCTCCTCAGGAACAAGTGGGGTTATCTCTTCACGGGTGACACTCATGTTATCGAACTTGTCGCTTCAGTTTTGCCATTAGTAAGTGCATAAGAGTGTATGCGGACCAATCGTCTGATTTTCCTATCGTTAGGTTGCGGCTTTTCAGTTGGGCGACGCAGTGTCAGGAGCCTCGTTCGTTGTCCCCCACATCGTAGTGTCCATGACATGACTTGGAGTATAGTATGGGTATACTGAGGGGTATGGGAAGACAAAATATCGGAGCAGTCATCAATTTCAGTGCGTCTTCCAATCTTGGCCAAAGCCTCATCTTTGACACATGAACGTAGCTGCCTATTACGTGGTCGGGTTACCGCTCGGTTTCTACCTAGCCTTCTCTAGCTTTCATTTGGGTTTGTTTGGGCTGTGGACGGGCTGCACTGTCGCCCTATATGGGACCATGATTTTCGGTGTCTTTTATATTGCGAAAGCAGATTGGACAAAGGAGGTGCGGCGGGCACGAGACAACTTAGCTGCCCGAAAGTCAAACTCCCATACGATCGCTGACGGTACTGTCTAACATTCAAAGTGTGTTATTGCAATCACTACGTTGATGAGATCCTACAGAAGACAGCAATCTACTCTGCCTTCGAAAAGCTTGACGGAGCTTCATCAACTTGTTAGGGACCAAGTCTGACAGAGTGATATTCAAAAGGTATGAAGACAACGCCTGCGTGATTAGGCGTTCCTCTCAAGTAGTCCGCTCCTATCTTTCAGACAGTGAGCCCTGTTGCACACATTGAGGTTAGTTGCGGCTGTTCAAGGAGAAAAACCCACAGGAATTGCTCAGTACTCTGCTTTTACATCATTCAATAAGCTGACCAGTTCCTCGACAACAATATGAGGGGCCTCGAGAGGTATCAAATGACCGCAGTTTTCTTCGATAACCCTCACCCTGACGCTGAATCCCGCTTTGTCAAAACTGTTCTTCGTCTCCTTCTTGACCTTCTCTACTGGTTCTACTTTGTCACCATTTGATGCAAGAATCCGAACGGGGAAATGCTCTGATGTTGCCTGACTGACTTCAATCCGTTCTGCCATCCCGAATTCCACCCATCCTTTTTTCGCTCCATCGCTTCCACTGAGGCTGTCCCGAATTATCACCTCAATGTCTTCCTCCCCACCACGCAAATAGACCCCGTTGTCAGAAGCGAGGACGTTTCGCACTGTCCATTCTACGGTTTCTCTCGTTTCGTAAGCATGAGATTGCTGTTCTCTCATTTCAACAGGAAGAACGAGGGGAGTAGGAGGAGCCGGAGCGAGAAGCACAATTCCACGGAGAGGCGGGAGGTGAGCCTGGTTGAAAGGAGAAGAGGTGATCATGTCCAAAATTGCCATGCAAACCTTCCCTCCCATGCTGTGACCACAGAGTACGAATCCGCTTGAAGGAATGAGGTCGTCCTCGACGAATCGGGGGAGGAGGGAGAAGACGTCTGACGCTAAAGCCTTTATGGAGTACGAAGCTGGGTGGTCTGGAATGGCGCAGGAGGACCCACCCCAACCGCGGACGGAGATGGCGATAACAGTCGAAGAGGGGGAGGTACCATGCAACGTAGTTGCTTGAAAGAGGGCAGGCGGGATGTGATGATATGTTGAAGCAGATCCACCCCAATAATGTAGGCAGATGATGGTTGGATCGGGGTTTCTACCCACATTGTGAGATGGAGGATAATGGATCAGTGCGTTAATTTCGAGAGCACTAGAATCGAGTGGATTCTCTATGGTGAAGAAGCGAGAACTTGGGTTCATGTTGAAGGCGGTCCAAGAGAGAATGAGGGCGAATGCTGAGATCACTCCGTTTATAAACAGCTCCACGCCACTCATCCTCTCTCTCTCCCTTACCGTCGCTTACGTCAAGGGGAGACTGGAATTTTGGTAGACCGCTTCGACCGCCTCTCTCTTCCGTCCCTCGTCCCGAGTGACCGCAGACTTCCGATGCACTTGCTATGTCAGCGGGAAGGGACCAAAAAACGACATGATGAACAACTCAAGAGAGGTTCACGACAGGCACAGGCTGGTTAACCAAAATAATACAGCACTCACATTGCACACTGCACATCCACATCCACAACGACATTCGGTCCCGTGCTCAACCAACATTCCTCCTCAACCTCCTTCCACCGACCGCGCCATCTTTCTCCTCACTTTCACTTCCGCTCCTTGCCCTCTTTATTCCCCTCTCCGATTTCTCATCCTCCAACGGTACCACCGCTGGACTTCCGCTTCCACTTTGAGCCGAAGGCGCCAGAGCTGGAGCGAGGGAAGTGGAATTCGCCGCTTCCTGCGCCGCGCCCTTTCCTTTCAGGACCTTCAACTGATTCTCGCTCTTGATCAACGTTCTCTTGAGCTCCACTAGGTTCTTTCCCATCACCCAAAGCGCCTCCAACCGGTCCATGTTGCCTCGAGTGGGCATGATGAGCCGCTGCGGGACGCGGAGGGACGTGAGAATCTCTGTGAGGGGCTTCGACAGCTCAGGCTTCATGGGATCTGTGACTGGACCGGGACGGAAGGATCGGAGGTGGGCGCTGGTGTGAGTGAGAGAGGGGTCGCGAAGGATGCAATGTTTCAGATCTGGCGAATGATTCGGATCAATCAGATAAACAAACGTTGTAGAAGGACGAGGGGAGAAGGAAGACTGACCAGAGGCAGAAATCTTCTTTTCATCCCTCTGCTTGCCCTTGCGACCAGTCATGTTCACTCCGACGCCACCGTTCCCGCCAGCGAGAAGAGCCAGCAGCTGATCTCGCTCTCCTCGGATACGCGAAAAGTTTTGGGTGATTCGTCGAGACTCGAGGAAGAGCTGGGATTCTTGTTTGACTTCTGAAGCGGAGCGGGAGAGGAGGGATTGAAGGTACAGCTTCCTAGCTACTTCTCGTGCTTCACGAAGCAAAATCGGTATCAATGTGGAAATAAGTGACAAAGAGTAGGGACGTACATTTATCGAAGTTATAGCTTGCTAACAAGCTTTGATACTCATCCTGCGGTATTGTCGCTTGCCTCGATCGTATGAGCTTGCGACAAACACTGTAATAACGAGCTTTAATATCCTCCATAGTACGGCTTGGCGCAGTCTCAGCGGTGGAGGATGTGGAAGGAAAATCATAGCGATCGTAAATGACGGGCCAGCGGAGCTGATATTCGAGGACCAAATCAAAGAGATAGTCCGTTTCCGCTTTCGTCCATTCTTCGTCTGTTCGTGACGCTGTGAGTCAACTGCCATTGAAGAAGGGATCAACAAACCGCGTAGGTAGTTTAGGTATTCTTTATCCGTGTAGGTGTAAACGTCTGCTTGAATGTTATACTTGGCGAAGGGATACTCTAGTTTCGAAGCAACTTATCAACTGACCATCCCACCTATAACAAGGAAGAACTGCATACCAGTCTGTTTCTCCCCCTTCTGCCTAACCCAATGAGACAACTTCAAGCCATCCTCCCTCGCATTATTCTCAAACTGCTCCCACTTCCATTTTGTGACTTCCCTCTCTTTGCCCCACCCACCCCATCTACTCCTACTCTTCTTCTCCTCCGGCCTCCCCTTGAACTTGGGCTTAATGATCGGCTCACTCGCTGCAACCAAAGGCGCGGCATTATCGCCCATCAAATTATACAGTTCTCGCGTGAGACCAGATGCTCGGACATTGGACTTCTTTTTCGGTGCTTTTTTCGCTTTGGAATCATTGGGTCCTCGTGCTGGCAGGGAAAGGATGTCGCGTATGTCTTTCGCTGAG
This sequence comes from Atractiella rhizophila, assembly GCA_021432655.1. Classification (NCBI taxonomy): domain Eukaryota; kingdom Fungi; phylum Basidiomycota; class Atractiellomycetes; order Atractiellales; family Hoehnelomycetaceae; genus Atractiella; species Atractiella rhizophila. Next base: position 21,720 of record MU271568.1, read on the forward strand.
GCCATTGTGAGCAGAATTTTCTTGCGCCTTTCCCTTTTGAGCTCTGGAGCCGGAGGAGAGTGGGTGTCTCGTGTTCAGGGACTCGAGACGGTTGATGAACCAAGGTTGGATATGGTCGTTGAAATTGCTCAAGAATACTCACGTGACTCTAAGGAAGTGTGGATACGATGACTCCTCCGTTAGAGTCATGGTTCCCGTCTACTGCTTCGACACCACTTTGGGGAATTCCCTGTCCTTCCAACACCTCTTCTCTCCCCATCATTCTCCCCCTCATTGCAACATTCAGGTCACACATTAGGTGATCCTGTAATGATTGTTAGTATCTCTCCTTACTCCCCTATTCCGTCTCTTATGATTGTTACTTTGCTCTCTTGCATATTCGATGATTGTTTATGGTATCATTGGTATTTCATGTTTATATAAGGCCTATCGTACAGCTATGTAAATTCAGACCTCATTCCGCACTCTCGCATTTCTAACCTTAACCTTTCCGTATACGCCGTATTCACAAAAGCTGGAGTTGGAAAGTCGAAAGATTGCCAGATGCTATAATACAGGTGAAAGGCTGGGAGAGGTGTGCCACGGTGTGTGCTGGTTGAGTACTGGACTGAGGTAACAGCGAGGTGGGAGTCCTGCATTTCATGGTGCAGCTTTTGTTGGAGTGCTGCAGAGGTTTACACAGGTGCGCTCAGCTCGAGAACATCATGATCTGCATCATGATGGTACGACCGTTTGATGCTTGTCTGGGTAATATCCGTGTCAGAAGCATGTCCATCCCTTACTTTCCACCCCCGCTTTGAGTCAATCCACATTCATCGTCTCTTTTGAACAGTCTCTTTCTCTTTCTTTTCTAACTCTGGCTAACTGGTGGTCTCGTTGTTGGGCTTTGTTTAAATGCCTATTCCTACCCTGAAAATACCCAAAATGCTAAATCTTTACTTCTCCTTCTCCAGGCGGCGTGCATGAGGCGAATGTGATTTGATTTGGTTTGGTTTTAATGCCATTTGAAGCAGACGAGTTTCCGGGGCGCTTGATAGCATTGCCATAATTGTATCTATTGTGAAAGTATCATGGTGATGCCAAATCTCACATGTGCACCGACTAAAAGCCGACTTGGTTGCCTCCACTTCTTTCTACTGCGTGTGGAGGGCACCACACGCGCTGATTGATCCCCATTGATGGCTTACGATTCTTTGGATGCATTTTTCCCTTCACATGGAGGAACGGGCGAAAATCTCAGCGAGTTGGATCACCGTGACAGGAAGGCCGGCTCTTTGATTATTCTACATCTGTGGTGATGGAAGAATAGAGAAGTCAGCTTGAACAGTAACGGCGTAGTTGTTTCTGTGCTTAAGTGAGCAGGGAACAAACGATATAAGAATGGACACTTCACTTTCTTTCTCTCACATCGAATAAACCATCCAATCCGGGCAGAACTTTTTCAAGAAAACATCAATCCAGAATGCCTCAAGCGCAGAACACCCAACTGGCAGTATTCTCCACCGGCGGCAAGAGAGAGTTGAAGAGAGTTCCCATTTATTCTCCAGAGAAAGGAGAAGTGTTGGTGAGAAATGTAGCTGTCGCTTCGAACCCCAAAGACTGGAAATATCCTGTCTACAATCTCCAATGGGCTGGCTCCGAATGGTCCGCTGTAGAAGGAAGCGACGTTGCGGGGTATGTGGAAGAGGTTGGAGAGGGAGTGACAAACTTTAAGAAAGGCGATAAGGTGCGCGCTGGTCTCTTCTGGTTCGATGGCTTGCAGTGATCCTGGTGTTGTTAGGTCGCAGGATTCACGGTCATGATTGCGCACAGTAAATATGGAGGATACCAAGAGTATACGATAGTTCCAGCGACCACTTTGTTTCCACTTCCTCCTGGATGCACCTTTGAGGAAGCGTCCACGTACCCTTTGGCATTCATGACTGCCGCACTCGGTTCGCATCTTCCTGTCTTGTCGCTATGACTCGTCAGCAGTTCAAGGCTCACATTGCTCAATAGGACTTTTCCAGCAATTGAAACTCCCCACTCCTCTCAATCCAGTACTGCCAGAGGATACATTTCCTATCATTGTTTGGGGAGCAAGCTCCAGCGTTGGAGCATTCGCAGTTCAACTCGCCAAGGCGTCGGGCTTGCAGGTCATTGGAGTGGCTGGAAGCGCGAGCGATTACGTTCGAGAAATAGGAGCGGATGATGGTGAGCTATTACTTCATGACACAACTTCAACTTACGGTCCGTACAGTGGTTGATTATCGAAACAAATCTTCCTCCGAAATAGTTTCTGCCCTCAATTCCGCCCTTGGAGGAAAAGGAGCGACCGTCCGAGCGGTATATGACGCGATTTCCGAGTCTTCATCCGTAGAGACCATTGTCCAATTCCTCTCCGAGAAGAAGGAAAACAGCAAATTCGTCACTGTACTTCGAACGCCCGTCGAGCTTCCGGCTGACGGCCATGTCGCTCGTCTCATCACTTACGTTAAAGCCGTTCACCACGACACCCCTTTCGAGTCCTTTGGTGGAGTGCAGTTTGAGCCTGGCGTTGATTTTGGAAGAGAGTGGTACGCGTGGCTTGGGAGGGAAGGGAAGAACAAGGTCAAGCCGAATAGGGTGAAGGTTATCCCTGGAGGATTAGAAGGTGTGGACGAAGGCCTCACTCTGTTGGAGAAAGGGAAAGTGTCGGGTGAGAAATTGGTGTACAGAATCGCTGACACGAAAGCACTGAGCCAAGAACAATGATTGGTTACTGAGCGATAGTCAGATCCCTTGCAATGGCTCCTTTCTTTGGTCTTTCCATCACGGTTGAGTTCCAAACGCCTGTATCCAACAAAGGGAGTCGTACACCATTGACTGGCCATATTGGAGCAAACTTCCCAAGAATAGCATTGCTTTCCTGTTCTCAATAACTCCGCACCATGGTGGTTTGTGCCTGTCGACAGAGTCGACGCTTGGTTCTTACAACAAATGGACCTGGGTCAATTGGCTTCATTTTAAATTAGATCAAGGTGTTCAAAAGGATTGCGAGTATTGAATATCCAACCGTCTCACCGTTGGAAGATGACGACGTCGGTGTCGCCCTTGCTTCCATGGCGGGAATCCATGATGAGGACGAATTAGCCCGGCGATTTCCCACAGACCTGGTGATTGAAATCTATCTCTGCACCGGTTTTCGCTTCGTTGCTGAACTGTCTTCAGTCATCGGTTTTTTTCTATTCAATTCAGATAGAGACGTACAAACTGGTTTTCTTCTGCAGGACATAAGGAGTCTCTTTATGTGTAGACTTCTAATGATATTGGTTAAGGAGTGAAATCAATTACATGCCCATTCATCGAAAGTGCGGCACGAATTGATGAGTTAAACAACAATCTATTGCTTTAATGGGACCCGAAAGTACTACAACACGAGCTTATCGCCCGCTAAACGATGGGAGACGAGGAGCCTGGAAGACAATGTCATGGCGAGAATTTAGGAGAAGAAGGAACATACGTTAAGGATAATGCCCATAGTACATCCAGAGTAGATCATAACAAAAACAACTGTCACGGAGAATCAGGATCGCTTCATGAAGATGGAGAGATGACTTGCTCGTTCCAATCCAACCGATGTAAATGTGCGCGATTTGCTTCCAGTTGATCGACCTCAAATCCCAGTTGCAAAGAGCGACACCAATGGTGGCTCCAGTAATACACATGGTCGTAGAAACGGGAACTACGATGAGACTTAACAAAAGCTTGGATGAGAGGGGAGCGAGCAAGACGCACTGGCGTATTGGGAGGCGAGAATGACGGTGAGGGAGGCACCCAACTCCATGGTGAATCCTCGCGAAGGGCTGATCAAAGTGATACGGTTACCGAGAACGGCCATGATGTTGTATCCATAGGTGGCGAGACCGATGACGAGGGCAGCGGCTCCCCAAACAAGTTGCCACGTTGGAACAGGCGCTTGCTTGTTGATGATACCATTCTTCCAGGTGTAGTCTGGTCCAAGTATTGAGAAAAGTAGGGGCTTAGACGAAAATGCTCACAGATGACAGACCAGGGACCAATGGCATTGGACAAGTCGTTGGAGCCGTGAGCAAAGGACTATCTTGCTGCCTTAGTGATTATAAAATGGTGACAAGAGAACATACAGCAGTGCAAGCGGTGACGACTTGGAGAAAGGAGAACAGATGTTCGGTCTCGTTGGGATATTGTTTAGCACGAGCCAGAATAGCGTCCATCCTCTTCTCATCAGAGGTGCCGGTTCCAAGCTGGACCGCATGGACATCCACACTCGAACCGTGGAGGAGAACAGCGGGGACCTTGTAGCGAACGATGATCCAGAGGTTTCGAGGAAGGAACCAGGCCCCTTCGATCTGAGGCTTCTCGAGGGAAGCGAGCTTCGAATCCTCAGGCGCCTTGTCAGCAGCAACATCAGTCGCGAGTTTGGGGCTCTTCTCATCGCTAGTGGATCCCTTCTCCTCGTCGTGGGTCGGATCGGAAGCATCATCGCTGATCTCCTCGGCCCTCTCCGCTTCCTTGCGGACGCGGTAATCCTGGACGTGACGGTCAAGGGCATCCGCATCTGCCGGGGCAGGTCTGTTCCACAGAAGAGGTCCATAGAAGAAGTGGTACCATTGTATGGCTGCCTCATAATCAGCCACGCCTTGACGGAGAGCAGAGGAAGACGCACTGTAGTCCTTCTTCAGGACCTTTGCGCGAACAAAAGGTACCCAGAAAATGATCGACAGAATGGAAACTACAAGACCAGTGAGGACAATGGCAAGGGCGATTGTGGTGTCCGACAAATCGTCGAGTCCAAGATCAGGAGATCCCTTGTCTGAGCAGCAATCCCATCAGGCCATCGATACCAGTAACAGCTGGAAAACTCACAAACGATAAGCATGGTGCAAATAGCGGTGACGAGGAAGAAGAAAAAGGGGCCAAGAATGAGACCCATTCTGGTTGGGTTTGGACTCCTGAGGACAAGAAATTTCACGATGAGGTAAACAGCAGCAGCGAATCCAGCGGAGCTTGAGACGAAGTCAATGACTCTACTCAAAAGCGATGAGGTCAAGGAATACCCACAGGGCAGGAGCAATAACCAATCCAGCCCAAATGGCTGCAAGACCCTTGGAGTCGTTCCATCCCCAGACTGGGGCATCGAAACCGCCAACAGCAACTTAGGAAGACATCAGTCAGTTTAGCGCCATGCATTACGAACGTTGCTCACTTCCGGCTCCGGCGATCGCAGAGATGATAGAGTAAGTGGTAGAGACGGGCCAAGAGAGACGTGTAGCGAGAGAAAGCCATGTGGAAGAGCAGAAAACTATTTCGCTGGTTAGCAAGGTCAGGAACTTGGGGAGCAGACTTACGAGCAACCACAAAAGTCAAGAGCTGAACACCTGGACTACCCTCGAAGATGCTTTGAGAGATGATACCGTTTTTAATTGTGCCCCTACCCAGGATAATAAGTTTTTCTGATGAAAGACGAGAGAAGAAGACGGACGTGACACGAGCTCCAGCACCAACCGCACCAGCGAATTCAAAAATTCCGGCAAAAAATACGGCCTGTCTAAGGGTGAACGTTTTTGAGGACACGGAAGTGGACCAAGAGTTGGCCACGTCGCTGTTGCCCGAAAATGAAAGGACGTTCACGTTTTTCTAATGGATCAACTCACTTCGCACCGATCATATCTATTGTTCCATTCAGTACAGTTATGATGAAGGGATAAACAAACTGACATGCATCAAGAACGGCGAAGATTGTGCCGAAGGCAAATAAGTCTTTTCTCCAAATTTAGCGTATTCAATTTCAGGACAACAAGCGACTCACAATCATCTGTTCAAAGCCAGAATTAGTTTCGAGACAGTGGACTGGAGCGGGAACAAACTCACACTCGTGCAGAACAGGCATCTTGAGCAGACTCAACGGCCAGAGGTCGGAATGAATAGAGAGATGTCATGAGAGGGGACAACGAAAGAGATTTATATTATTCACAAATGTAGGAACGTGCCTCCAGGCTTCGTAGCTTTACCCTCATGGATATCTTGGCTGAACTTGGCTCGTGTGACAATCCTGGGATCTTTCCCCTGCTTCGAGGTCCCAAATCTGCCAAGCTCGCTTCTTGGCGGATCGGCATATGGTGCCGAAGGCAGTCTGCGCGCAGGAAAAAGAGCGAGGAGATGGAGATGGAGTCTTCGAAGAGCTGTGCTTTGCAGCGGTTTCGTACGAAAAGAATAAACGTGTTAAAAAAGTGATTCCTACGTACGATGCTGGAAGCTTTGAGAGCTTCCAGACCAGACTCGTGCCGCACGATTGGAATGTTCGACAATCTTCTCGCAAGCTCGCCCAAACACAAATTTTCCAACGGGGTGCAAATTTTAACGTGGATCCATGAGGATTGATGGATGGAATGTTCAAGATGGATCATCCTTTGCGATTTCTACTTCACTTGACGATAGCTTGACAGAACGGACATTTACAATCTTTCAGCGTCATGATGTTTCTAAGTGACGTTACACTCCGGTCTTTACAATTATATAGGAGAAACTCTGTTGGAAGCCCTTTCTACAGCCTCCTCCTTCAGCTCCTTCAGCTAGTAGTCACCACTGCCCAGCTGTACCGTGTAAGCTGAGGATGATGTATTTCCACTTGTATCTAAAGCGCCTGCATCCAGTTGTATCTAAAGCGCCAGCAATTGGAATTGACTTTGGTGAATGAGCATTGTAGCCACATGACAATAAGAGCAGGCACGGTTTAGCGCAAGAGACATTGGTTTAAACGGAGAATCTCATTCCTATGACCGTCAGACGGGATGGCTTACTAAATTACTCCTTCCTCCTTCACCTCCTTCACATTCAACATAATTCACATTAACACAATTCACATAACATGACTGCATTCCCTTCATCTCATTTCCATTTTCCGACCTCCACCTCTCCTACTTACAGTATGCAGCACCCTTTTGAACATTCCCTCAGACTACTCTTTGAATCTGTAGCTGTTGTTGCTCGTTACACTTTCCTCTTCCCACTATCCCGGTGCGGTGGCGAATGGTCTTGTACTATTCCGTCCTTCCAAAAGAAGCAATTTACATGGTTTGCTTGAGTTTACTTGAACGCGTTCCTTGTCCACAGTTTTCTAGACATTTCCTCGCGCACTCGCTGAATGACGCCACGCAGAAGCTGCGGTTTGAGGCATTGCTACTCTGAAATCTGTAAGTATTCGTGGTACTCCTCGACAGAGCTAAGTCCGAATTGCAGCCTTCTGCCAGCACTCGCACTTTTCCACTTAAGCAATGGACAGTGAAACCGCTGCGAACACGACACACGATTCATCTTATGCTGAAGTTGGTGTTGTTGCTAATGCGGCTAAACGCAATGAAGATATCGATATGTCGATACTCCCACTTCCGGACAGCAACCACCTCAATGGACGCGCGAGCACCACCATCAACGCGCCATCCAAAGCAGCCTCGTCATCTGCGTCTTCCCCACCTTTACCCGCCACTCAACTTCCTCCCCAACCAAAATCCAAAGCCGAGCTAGCAGAAGGAGCCAGCTCCCAATCTCTGAAGCGAAGTCGCTCGCGATCCGCCTCAAGGTCATCCTCCTCGTCCTCCTCAGCACAAGAGGAAGAACAAGAGGACGAAGACGAAGAGGATGCCCCCATCAGAAAGAAGAGAAAAGGGAAGCAGGAGGTGCCACCTGTAGTGCCTCCATTTCTTTTACGCGGGACATTGCGGCCATACCAAAGAAGTGGACTGGAATGGTTGGCTGGCCTGTATAACACTGGCGTTAACGGCATACTGGCAGACGAGATGGTACGTCCCGCTCCTCTTCCTCACGGCGAGGATACTGATGCCTCAAACAGGGATTGGTACGTTTTATTGCTGTCCGCCATAAATTTCCCCCTGCTGAGTACGTGGCTACAGGGGAAGACAATACAAACTATCTCTCTACTTGGCTACCTAGCCTGCTCGCTGGGCATCTGGGGCCCACACCTGGTTGTTGTGCCCACATCCGTCCTCCTGAACTGGGAGATGGAGTTCAAAAAGTTTCTTCCTGGTTTCAGGATCCTCACATATTACGGTAACCAAAAAGAAAGGAAGGAGAAACGAGTCGGGTGGAGCAAAGAGAACGCTTTCAATGTCTGTATTACCTCCTATCAGCTCATTTTGAGCGACCACACCATTTTTAGGAGGAAGAGTTGGTGTTACCTGATTCTAGACGAGGCTCATCACATCAAGAATTTTAAGAGTCAACGGTGGAAGACTCTGTTAGGTTTCAACTCGCAGCGAAGGTTGCTGTTGACTGGCACACCGTTGCAGAATAACTTGATGGAGTTATGGTCTCTTCTCTACTGTCCGTATCCTGATTTCTTCTTCTTTAAACGACTGCCGAATTAATCACAATACAGTTCTCATGCCACAAGATGTCTCCCTCACCGACGCCAACGGCAACTCTTCCACCTCTCTCTTTGCCAATCACAAAGAGTTCTCTTCCTGGTTCTCGAATCCTATGGACGCTGCAATCGAGAACAACTCCTTGAACGATTCTGAGGTTCGCTCGACAGTCTCCAAACTACACATCCTCCTACGACCATACCTCCTCCGTCGACTGAAGGCAGACGTAGAGAAACAGCTGCCATCGAAACACGAATACATCCTCTATTGTCGCCTCTCGAAGCGTCAACGATTCCTGTATGACGAGTTCATGAGTCGCGCAAAGACCAGGGAGACCCTGATGAGTGGACAATTTATGAATATCATCAATTGCCTGATGCAACTCAGGAAGGTCTGCAATCATCCGGACCTCTTTGAGGTTAGGGAGATAAAAACGAGCTGGGCCATCACCAGAGGAGTCGTCGGACAATATGCAGAAACGGAGCGCATCGTGCGCCGGTTAAGCGGTGGTGTACTGGATGGAGAAGATCGTCTGATGGAGCGAGGAGGTGGACTGTTTGATGTCCTGCGTCCGACGAGGCAGAAAGAAAGTCATTGGTTCAGACAAGATTTGAGCAGAATCAACGGCTCCTCAAAACTTTTGGAGATGTTCACACGGGAGATAGGGGAGGAAGAGCGGACGTCAAAGTCTGCAGTACCTCCCAAGGATACCTTCAACGTCGCCAACTGGAAGCGCCACTTCAAGGCAACGAGAAGGGAAGAGAAGCTATCGCGAATACGTAGCCTCATAGACGTCAACGATGCCCGATGCACTTCCAATCACCCTCAGCACCAGCTTCCCGCCGAGATACTCAATTTCCTCACGTTTGTTCAGCCGGTTCAAGAACAACATCACGCCAAGATCTTCAGACGAGGAGATTGGAGACTTAGGGACGTCATACCAGACCTCTTCGTCTCATATGAACGGAGGGAAGAAAGATTGAGAGAGACAGTGGACAAGTTCGCGTTCGTCACCCCAGCGGTCGTGATCCGCGACCTCCCTCACTTCGCGCTCCCCAACCTCTCCGACTCTATGTCTCTTCCTTCCACGTCTCCTTCCTGCATACCAAGTCCAATTCCAAGAACAGCGCATTCCCAAGATGCCGATTTGTTCTCAGCTACTCGGCTACTGCACAACTCCTCCACACGCCTCACGATAGCCTTCCCCGACCGTTCTCTCCTTCTCTACGACTGTGGGAAGCTACAAGTGCTATCGAATCTTCTCACGACTTTGCGGAAGGGCGGCCACCGCGTTCTCATCTTCACGCAGATGACCAAAGTCCTAGATCTCCTTGAGATCTTTCTGAACCTCCTAGGACATCGATATTTGCGCTTAGATGGGAGTACGAAGGTTGAGGATAGGCAGCTGCTGACGGAGAGGTTCAACAGGGATGACAAAATTCTCGCTTTCATCAGCAGTACCCGTGCTGGGGGTTTGGGTATTAATTTGACAGGTGCGGACACGGTGGTGTTCTACGATTCAGGTTCGTCTCTTTCCGAATACAGATAACAAGAGAAGACTAATGACGACTGAAGATTGGAACCCAAGCATGGACCGTCAATGTCAAGATCGATGTCACCGTATTGGGCAGCAACGAGAAGTCTCGATCTACCGCCTCGTCTCCCGCTCGACAATTGAAGAAAACATGTTAAAGAAAGCGAATCAGAAGCGGATCCTGGATGACGTGGTGATCCAACAGGGAGAATTCACGACCGACTACTTCGATAAGGTGGACTGGCGCGACATGTTGGGCGACGGGCTCGTAAACGAATTAGGAATATCAGCTGCGTCAGATGGAAAGAAGAAAGCAGGAGGGATGTCACTCGGTGCCGTCGGCGTACTACCGACAGAGATCAAAGAGGGAGAGGCGATCCCCTTGCGGAATCCAGAGGCGTATGAGTCTGCTTCAAGGAAGGAGAAGGAGCGTAACTCAATCACTACACGAGATGTACAGGTACCGAGGAAGTCAGACGTGAGGCGGGCGTTTGCGATGGCTGAGGACGAGGAGGATGCTGCGGCAGCGAGGGCGGCGGAGGAGGAGTTTGAGGCTGATAGGACAGATTTCGGATACGAACGACGGGACGATGAGGAAGAAGAAGGGAGGGATGAGGAGGATGAAGGCGGGGATGAGCTTCAGGGCACCATCGAGGGTTACATGGTTAGTTGGGTTGAGGAGGATTGGGATTACTTCGACAATCAATTTTGAGATACTCGAGCACGTATTCACAGGTTTCTTCGTTTACAGCCATTATTGTAGAGCAATCAGTTCATTCGATTATTCGCAAAATGTACAATGTTACAACTCATTTCCTACTACAACGAATAGATAGTACACTCAAACGTCCAACCCCATTCAACCCAGAATCCTCCTCAACCCCTCGATCTGACTGGCCGTCAATCTCGTCGGCCAGTCGACCTTCACTCTCACCCTAAGATTTCCCTTTTTGCCTGTCTTCGAATTGGGCATGCCCTCACCTGGCACCTTGACTTCGGTCCCTTCTTTCACTGGTGCACCTCCTGATGGGGAGGGATACGGTATTGATACTGGAATGGTGCGATTGTCCAGGGTCTTGATTGTTGTTGGAGCTAGAGTGTTTGGTGGAGGGCCGCTTAGTGCATGGGCGAGCGGTATCGAAAGATTGTAGACTGTTTAAAAACAACGTCAGCTTCAGGGCTCATTCCGAGTAGACCTCACGTACTTAAATCGTCTCCGTCACGTTCCCATTTCTCGTCCTTTTTCTCCTCAACGACGAACACTAATGTCTGCTTTGTCGTCCGCCCACGTTCATCCAAGCTCTCATTTCCAGCATTCGGATACTTGATCTTCGTCCCACTCTTCCATCCAGGCTTAATTGAGATCTCAATCATCTTCTCCTCCGTCTTTCCGCTCACTAGCCGTCGAGTCGTCTTGAGTTTCTTCACTGCTCCTGAGTACAGCTGTTGCAGCGTTAGGGGCAGCGGTAAAGTCACTTCTTGTGCTGGTGAAGAAGGAGAAGGTGCAGGCTCCGTTGCTCCTCTTCGGGTCCCTCCGGCTGTCCGTCGACCACCTCCCATCCCTCCCGATGCCTGATTGAACATGGAAGCGAAAGGATGACCACCCATCGGATCATCATCGTCCACATCCATCCCTCCCATCCCTCCCATCCCACCCATCCCTCCCATTCCTCCCATTCCTCCAAATCCCCCGCCAAAGATTCTCGAAAAGATATCCTCTGGATTACTCGGGCTAAATCCGCCGAAGCCTCCTGGCATTCCCCCAGAGGTCGAGAAATGGAACGTCTGTCCTCCTGGGAAGGAGGAACCGGAGAAACCACCTGGGAAGGTCCCTCCAGAGAACCCTCCCGCCCCTGGAGGAGGTTGACCTTTCAGACCTTCTTCTCCGAATTGATCGTACACTTCCCGCTTTTGAGGATCGGAGAGGACCTCAAACGCCTCGCTGATCTCTTTGAATTTTTTGGATGCCTCTTCGGTATTGTTGGGGTTTCGGTCAGGATGATGTTTGAGTGCCATCTACCGGTTGAGTTAGCCAGGCTTCATCACCTTTGAATGAGATAAACGTACCTTTTTGTATGCACTCTTAATTTCTGCCTCAGAGGCAGATTTCGAGATGCCCAATATGCTGTAATAATCTGTGAATCCACCAAGACATTGTCAGTCAAGAATCCCAACAACTGAAGAGACGGAACACACCTTTACCCATGGCTGACGTTAAGTAGGTATAAATTTCGCGAATGCGTCGCTAAGCAGAGAGATTTTATGAGCGGTCGTTGTTGGTTCTGGCGAGTTCGAGAGAAGTCGATTGGTGGCGACGTCATACGACTCAGTTTCTAGAAGGTTCTTTGCCTTTTTCGGAAGTTTCTATTTGCCTCTTGTTTCCTATTTACCGAACAACACAAACCAACACGGCTTTGACATTCGGAAATACTTCTACTAGCAACCTATTTTGTTAGCCATAGTCCAAGGCCAGTCGTTTACAGAGGGAAGGGTTTCAGCGCCGTGACAGCGCGTCTTCATCCGACTGTCAGAGGAGGCACGCAATGGCGTCGGCTGTGGCATACAAGAAGGCAGATTACATCGAGACTGACACGGGCAATAAAGTGTCGAGGAAATGTGTAATCTGCGGTAGCCAAAATATCATGCTGGGAGGAAAGACGATAATTCAAGTAAGCTTTCTTCCTTGTCTTGTTTCGCAATGTCCCCTTCTTTGCATACCTTATGCTGCAACTTTGACAGAATTGTTTTACATTGTTCTGCATTTTCTCGCGGTGATGCGAGTGGACTCGGTACTTGTCGTAATGTCTGGCGATTAACCAACACTGTCAGTGAAAGGTAATCCTTCTGCCACACGGCTTGGTTACCCCAACCCCTATTAATGGCAGGAGGATAGCAATGACGCACATTTTCCTTCGTATTCATATGATTGAGTTCAACATCAATCTATTACGTGGGGACGGTTGAGTTTCCCTTTGTAATAACGGTCGTAACAGGAGATGTTATCAGATCCTTTAAGGACGATTAACACGAGAAAACAAGTTATAGCAACTCTCTGATACCAGTCCCTTTCTTTTCTTCCGTCCCAGATCTCTGTCCACATCTAGGAATCCTTCAGACACGCTATTTTTTCCCTGCATCGGTATGTATGTGGCATCTGGCAACCTGGTGCCTTGATTGGAATGATTCTGGGTGAAGGCTTCATGCAAACGCAAGCAGGATCGGTTACGTCAGCCTCGAGCTTACTATAGCTAATTGCCGTGGTCATGATTATGAATACGTTGGGTCTGATTGTTCTGCTCCTTCAACTTGTACAGAACGCAATCATCCGAGGTGACCTTCGCCGCTCCTCAGCACCAACCGTTGGCTCGGCAGCCGTCCACTCCATCGTGATATCCATTGGGAAATACTGTCTTATCTCGGACGGAGTAGTCGTCCGCCCCTCTTACAAGACTTACAAAGGGTATGGATTCTGTGATCATATCAAAACACGAATACTAAATGAGAGATCAGTGTCTTTTCGTATTATCCTATGAAAGTAGGGGATAATGTGCACATTGGCGCCAATACCGTGCTAGAAGCGGCCAGTGTAGGGAATGGAGTTGAAATTGGGAAGAATTGCGTTATCGTTCGTGCCTCCACCTCTTATCTTCACATGTTACTCAGCTGAAGAGTAGGGGAGGTTTTCAATCCTGAAGGACAACTGCAAAATAGCGGACAATTCCATCGTTACTCCAAACACCGTGGTTCCATCCCTCTGCGTATATGGCGGTCAACCTGGTCAGGCTTTCTTCTCCTGTAATTATACTCGCGCTGAAAACGGGGACTTCGAATGGAACAGCACGTTTCATAGAAGAGCTACCTGAGGTGACCCCCGAGGTGGTGGAGCAAAAAACGAAGAGCTACTATGCAAGATTCTTGCCAGAGTGACATCATCCTTCTACTTCTACTTCGAATTAGTGAACGGTGTTATCCCAAGTAGCGAGAATGTCAGGACTGTCTAGCTAGTGGGTGCATGCACAGCAGGACTCGGATCGATCGTAGTGTCATCTTGTTGACGTGCATGACAATGTAATAATTTTGGGTAATGTTCATGTGTACCAGAATTAAATAAGCTGAGCATACGGTCTTCAGCTAGAATACTAGCTGTCAGTCAGGATTCTCAACGTGTGAGTGAGTAGCCTTACCTTGTTCTCCGGTCCGAGTGCAAATACAACCTACTCCACAAACCCAACACCCTTGATGGTTTTTCATGCTTCCGCCAGTGCCAGAGATCTCGCTCGATGCATGAAATGAAAGAAGGTAGCTGGCAGGGGACATATCGTCACTGACTTTTGAATCTTCTAGTTTCAGCTCCTCTTGTCCTGCACTGGCGCGAAGGGGAGGATGACACGTGTTCTCTTTGCCGTCCTTGAAGTCGGCTGGAACGATGGAGCCCGCTGAAGATACACTGAAAACCTGAGCAGTGGCTGAACGTATCGGGGAGAAATGGGAGGTGACAGGGGAAGGGGAGAGTTCGAGAAAGCTGGTGCCAACAGGATATCTACGCGATAACTTGTGAGGTTTGACTGTGGTGGAGCTGCATTTATCGAGCAAGCCGGATCGGATGGGCGAACGTAATGTTGGTGCTATAGGAAGCTTTGAGAGCATAAGCGGTGGCGGCGCGAGAGCTCGATACATTTTCTGATGAAGGGTATTGTTCTGGGGAGAACGTTGCAGGAGTCTGGGATTTATGAGTTATCACAATCTCAGATTTTGTCATTCTTCTTGTTACCTAAGTCAATAAGGATCAAGAAATGGGTTTCAGGAGATAGCCTCGTAAAAAGCATACATTTGTCGGACAAGCAGACATCGGCGATAAGGGACAAGGGACAAGGTATGTAAAGGTTTTAAGCTCCTCAAATCATGCACCCAGAGGTAATGGAGATTGCGTGTTTTTATTGATGGAGTCTGAGCAGCCGGTGGAGACAACAAACAAACCAAAAATGGTTTCGTTAGGAGGCAAACAAATAGAGCGATATGGCAAGACCCTGAAAGAACGACACACAATTGAGATTTGGGCAATTCCAAGTTGCATAAGGTTGAGTACGCTCCCATGGTCACATGGGATGAAGCTGACACGACGATCGTACATATTTGGAAATGTTCTGCCTTATCCAATGTTTGATGGAAACAGAAGCTTCAAAGCCTACATCATTATGGATCTGCGATTTATAGAACATCATTTGTAATTGAGAATGATATGTTGGCACCAAATTAGTATTTTACTACCGAAGTTCAGCAGTCAATTTATGGTATCACGTGACGGATCTACTTGTTTCTTTCATTTCATAACCTTTCAATGAAAGCCAGAATGGTCAGGTAAACGGACGTGTGGTATGTTTTGTACGTCAATTTAATACGCATGTTCGTGTATTTCATAAAGTACACTTATTCAAGTCATGCGGATTTAGGCGTGGACGAATTATGAAGATTAACTAGAATGAAGCAGAAGCGTCCAGGAAATAGAACTAATCATTGAATGGGTCCATTGCATTTCGACGTCTATTATTAAGATCAAACGTGAGAGTGAATGGGGGAAGATTTGTCCGTACATGACGTCTAAAATTCTCTTCTGTATAGTATCGTTTCCCACAGAAAGGGCTGTTACGTTTATGAGCAGAAGAGGGTTTTTGGGGAAAGACACACCAGTACCACTCATTGGGGGCGGGCTTGCTGAAGAGGAAAGCGCTGAAAAGTTTCGTGAACGCCACTTCAATGTTGAAGAGTGAACATACAAGAATGGCATTACAGTATACACAGTTGATTGGAGAGCGTGGCAGAGTGCAGGATCGAGACAGGCTCTTCTGGTAAAAGGCGATGCTCAGAACCTGGACACACCTCGAGCTTTTTATGGGTCGAACAGTGCCAGGAGCATGGACCAACAGGGCAAAAATGAGAAACTCGCTTTGATCTGGGTTCCGGCCAGAGATTCAAATCAATAAATGTCGTCACCCATCCTCGCTTGTTTCTGCAACCTTGAGCGGGAGATCAAACTGTCAACTCCCGCTGAACCCAATCTTCAATCTTGTCTGATCCACCTGGGCTCGAAGCTGGTCAGCGTTCAACATGATAAGCCCTTGCACAGCTATGTCACTCTATGGACTATCTTGACGCGCTCTCAACGCCAGCGGCCGACAGCAGCTTCAGAGTAAGAAAGTTAGAGCAGCGCGTCGTGACTCAATACAAGCGATCACATGAGGTCCATGCGTTTGGGTCCTCCATGACAGGTTTCTCCACCATGCAAGTGCAAGGAACGTTGTACTAACAGCCCTGATACTTCGCTTCCTAAGCGTAGGATGCACCAAAGCTGATCTGTGTAATAGAAATAGATGAACTCTTGTTCGAAACTTAGATCAGCAGAGCGAACCACAAGATTTGACTCTTGAATCCATCATCTCTACGGCGTTTTGCCCATGAAGTTAATCTCGATGAAGAACCGGGAAATGGCAACTGTCCCTTCGATGAAGATTGCTTACAGCAGTCCCCTTTCGCATTATTAACATCCGTTTCCATCGGCGTCTCCAGCCTTTGCAAACTTCATTCTACTCATCCGCAAGGTTTGACACCTGTAGAGAAAAAGTCTGATCGTGGAGGAGAGGTGGGGGCAGGGGGGGTGTAGTATGGAGGCGATTACTCTTTGGAGGTGAAGACACTGCGTCGCAGGATATTAGCTTAACATCTGACCATCAGCTAAAGATTAGACGCGGATTTACTTACTGATCAAATTAGCATTCACTGGCGAATTACGAGTCTAGTAATACAACAACCGAAGTTCGAACGGAACTTCACAGCATGTCGTAGTCATCCAGCTCGTCCTGTACACCCAAATAAACTTAGCACATGCTCCTCCGAAATTCGTTGCAAAAAGACTGACATTGTAACTCATGACATGCCTCTTCAGTTTCGATGTGTCGACCCAAGTGACAAAGTCCTCCATATTTCTGTGTTCACTCGTCAATCCTCTTTCACTTGAAACAAAACCACTCGCCTTGTTACCAGAAAGCTAGGGTCTGTGATAACATCAGTACCAACCCTGACATGTCCTTGCTCAATGTACATTGTCGCATCTTTGACGGTTTGGGCCATCTTGAGCTTCGCTACCATGACTACAGGCAGCCTTCTTCTACAGAAGGCAGCGACAGTCACTTTTCGTCCCTTCTTCCCCTCAGTCGAAGGACTCTCATCGAGCAGATCCTCTAATTTAGCTCCCCGCTCAAGAAGACCGACATCGTACAGCTTGGACAGAAGGAGCGTTTCGTATTTGTCTTTGTACGCGCTCGATGAGCGTGGCAGCTTGGACAGAAGGTGAGAAAGCTTCAGAATTTCGCCCACCAGGGAATTGTAGGAGTGGTAGTGAGATTGATCAGGCAAGTGATAGCGTCGAATGGTCGTAAGTGCATGGTTCGGCAGGTGCGATTTCTTCGATGTAGAAGAGGCAGAGAAAGTTAAAAAATCGACTAACACACACTGTCAATATACTGATCCATCAAACAGGGGTTACACGATGACGCGTACCCTTTTTGAGAAGCTTCTGCTCATGATATTTGAGTTGCCGCATGTTTATCAAAGTAATGGGTTTCTGAGGAAGTTTTTGGGCACGGGTAAAAGTTACACGCTTGAGGTCGACGAAGCGATTTTGTGTGACTGTCCCTCGAGTGAGATGCAGTCAGAGACCAAGTTAATCGAGCAGAAAGCAATGGTGAAAAAAAGCAAGCTCGATACCATGACTCTAACCATGACTCAAGAATGGATGAAGAAGTTGAAGTAACTTCTACTCAATGACTCAAACAGAGTGAAACGACGAACTGCACAGGGTAGCTTTCATCAACTTCTCCTTGCTTATTCTCTACCAAAAGCGAGAATCAGAACAACCCACGCAACCTCATAATGGCTCCGAACAAGAAATCCATAGCTTCAACTAGCACCTCCAAAGCCAAGGCTTCCTATTCCGACTTCTCCAGGACGAGAGGTGCGGGAACGAGTGCGAAAGGAAAGGGGAAAAAGTTGGTTCACGTTTCAAGCGAGAGCGAAGAGGAAGTTATCAGTGACGTGAAGAAGCATTATGATTTGGAGGATGATTTCGACTGGAGTTCCAAATTTGCGCGATTCTACAGAGCATATGCAACGAGGGAGACCTGGCATCAAGGAAAAGGGTTCAGTGCGTCCTTCCATCGCTTTATTTAACCATGCTTTGGTTTATGAATTTGTTTGATAGTTCACACAAAGGGTTTGAATGATTTGGATCACACTCTTAGGCTTTGGGATGAGGATACCATATACGGCCCAAGCATTGGGTTATCCCGTGAGTTCTATTCTTTCTCGTGCTCCCAAGAGAGTCAGCCGTTGAATCCTGTTGTGATTAAGGCATGGAACGCTGGGAAAGGGCCGAAGAGCTGGGCCTCAATCCTCCAGAAGAAGTATGTGGTTTCAGTCGCCTATAAACGGGTTTAGTCTGTCTGAAGCAGAATTAAACAGATCAAAGAGATTTTAGAGATATGTGAGGATATTGAGACGAGAGAGCTCAAGAAAGTAGCATCTGGAACTGCTCGAGATGCACTTGCCCGGAGTTTTGAGGAAGAGTTCAAAACTTGCGTTTTCGCTCATATCTGAGTCCATCTCTCTGCTCCTTTTATTTTTGATTTACCTTCAGTCCCATATGTTCCTTGTTTCCTGCTCTGTGTTCTGCCCGAACGTGATGTACACATTCTTTATATCCGTGACACTTGCCGTGTAGTCAAAGCTGTTCTGAAGAGACATTCTCCCTCCATCCCCTTGTTTCGAGCTTTTGGTGTCCCGATTTCTCTTAATCGGTTTGACTCATTTGAACCAATGGCACTTCCTTAACATGAGCGTAATACCTTAAGTCGGCTCACAACCGGCCAGGAATTCCTAATTTCTTTTGTTGACCTTCTAATGGGCTAATTCGAGCGAACGTACCTATTGTCAAAGTGGAGCAGGTAGCGATAATACAGTAATGCTCAGTCAGCTTTCCTGTCTCCTCGCTTGTCCCTCGCCCCTCTAAAGCACACGGCTTTCTGCAGAAAATCTGAGCGTCGGAGAGCGCGGTGGGGAAGATTGCTGGTTGTTACCGTGATTATGATCCCCTGCTGTTCCTTGTTCGCGACGACTGGGTCAATGTGCATTACCCGCTCCCTATCTAACGATGTACCCGCATTGACCGAAAGTTGATGATGTCTTGCAACTATTTGAGACGACGTGATGAGCCCCGCGGTCTGACTAAGTAGTCTGTATGTACGGTCAGCCAGCCAAGGAAGCCAACAGAAATAAGAAAGAGCACGCACGCAAGCAAGGAAAAAAAACGCGCACAGACAGAGAGATGGAAGAAAGAATAGCTAGCGGTCGAAGAAAAAATACGGAGCAAACAAATACAAACAAACAAACACCTACTGACGCGTCAGGAAAGATATATGTAACTCCTTTTTCCAATGACCAAGGTCTAGTCTGACATATTTTTCATAGTGGGGGGGATCTTCTCGCAGAGTTACACCCGACTGTGTACCAGGTCACGGCCCTTGTCCGATCCAAAACTCAGATTGAGAGGCTGAATATAGTCTACCCCAACATTACTTTCGTCCAAGGGGACTTGGAGCAACTCGCTCTGCTCGAGGACCTGGCGAGCCAGTCAACCAGTCCGCCACGCTCTCCTTTGCTCTTTCTCTGCTAACCTAACCATTACAGTCGTATTCAACACAGCTTCTAGTTACCATAAAGAAGCAGCATTAGCATTGATAAAAGGATTGTCGAAGTCCTCTACAAGTAGAAAGCACTTCGTCCACGTTCGTAGAATCTCGCTGGCTCACATATCCTAATGCCAATGTTGGCGTGTCAGCTTGCCGGTTCTTCAGTGCTTTGTGATGTTTTGGCTGTGCACCATGCCGATGCTTCGAGAAAGGAATGGAGCGACGACGATTATGAAAGCATACACAACTGGGAATCTGCGGAGTGGAATAAGCACCCCTATTCCAAAGTGAACGTGGCGATCGTGGAGGAATGCGAAAAGATTGGCGTCAAGGCTCACATTGTTTATGCTCCACTCATCTGTGCGCCACTTTCGCGTCTTCTTGACTTTCTTGTTGTCGTTAATGTTGTCCTAGATGGCCGCTCTAGGTCCATTTTTCACCCCGAATCCGATCAAGTCCCTAAATTAGTCGGTGTCGCAATGAAGAACAGAAGAGCTGCTTATCTCTTCGACGGTGCTAAAGAATGGTCCAACATTCATATTTTCGATGTTTCACTCTATATTATGGCCTTGCTCAGAGGAATCGAAAGCGTTCCGTCAGGTAAACAAGGAAGATTCTTCGCTGTGGCGGGAAAGCATAGCTGGAAGCAACTTGCGGAAATGATTTCTGTGGTCAGCTTTTCCTTTCAGGTTGATCTTCTACCAGCGATTGATGAAACACCCTGTTGTGTAGGTGTTGTCCTTGTCTCCCGCCACACCGTATGCGGACATGAATGACGCAGTCCAAGGCTTCACTACAGCTGGCTACACGCATCCTTCTGCACCTATGGAAATGTTTATTGCAGTGGGCTTCACTTCCCAGTGAGTCTCCTCCCTACATTATGCCGCTGACGCGAACGCCACGGGAACAGTTCTCTTTTGAGAGCCTCCAACGCAGCCAAAATTGGATGGGCTCCCACTCACTCCAACGACAATACCTTTGCGCAGGCAATCAAGGAGGATTATGTGCTCCTCCAGTCAACTTCGAATGACTTGTAGTAATGCTTGCGTGCGAATAATTCCAAGAGATGTTGAACCAAGATCTTACCGAGCCTTTTGATCACGACAAAACATAGGCGAACGTGGATAAAAATGTTAATATTGCGGCAGCTCACTGGATCTTCCGCGCTCTGCGATGTAGTAGCACAATACTATTGGGTGGCTTGGAGAAAGAATGGACTGAGGCAGACTATGAGGCACTTTAGCAGTGGGAACAGGAGGAGGGGAATGTTCATCCAAATGCAAAAATGGGAGTGTGAGAGGCTAGCGATGAAAGGCTATATTGTCTAAGCTGCGTTGATCTGTATGTGGTTTCTTACTGTCTGCTGCCCGCCGACAAGACGATAGAAGGACGGTCCAGATCAATATTTCATCCATCCTCAGATCAGCTTCTAAATTAGTTGATCTTGCGAATTCAAACTCAGCACTGGATAGGAATGGGTGTCACATATACTGATGATGAAAGAAGTAAATTATTAGCTTTGCACGACAATGATGTGAGAATAAATCCATATTGTCTGAATGAGAATGTTGAGTGCAGGTGGTTCCAGGAAAGAACCGTACGGCGTAACTGACGCATAGATATGATTTCGAATTGTTGGCGAATGTATTGGATATTGATTAGGAGACGAAACGAAACGGTGATATAGCATAATCACATGTATGTATGAACGATTGGGTAGAAATTCGAGGTCAACAGCGTCCTTCCTTCATTCCGGCTTGACCGCCATGACGACGGAGTGCTGGCCTCCCGTAGTCGCTTTGACCATGAACCACTGCTCCTCCTTGATTAACTTGCTGCCTATCCTTCTCGGCGTTTCGACCACGTCGTCATCTCCCAATCCAAGTTGACTTTGTCCTCCATATCCCCATCCATACAGCTCGCCACCCTCTCCAATCGCAAGATTATGCCTCGTCCCCGCCGAAATGTGGAC
>MU271569.1:0-18190 GCA_021432655.1 Atractiella rhizophila
AAGACACTTACAAACTTGATAGCGACCGTTTGACTATTGAGCAGATTTGTACCTACCACCACGAGACCACTCAACATCACGGAGACAACGGGCCGCACAGCACGGAAGGGAAAGGGGCTAAGGATGAGGAATGTTGACAAGTACCTTCGAAAATGACACCAAAAGATCCCTCTCCAATCTTCCTTCCCACTCGGTAATGAACTCCGACTACATTGGTTGCGGAAGAAGAGGAAGAAGCTGAGTGAACTGAGTGTTGAGTCGCCATTCCTAATCCGTTCCTTATGCGTTCTGGCATCCCAATCCGCCGCACAAACCAATCGGAAAAGTCAGAATAGTTGTTACTCGGCGAATGGAGGGTGAAGAAAGGGTGGAAGGCAACTCCTTCCCTCATGCATGCGGAGCAAAATGAAATGAGGTCACTCACAGTCAATATCCTATTCCACCAAGCCAGACGACGCACTAATCCCTCCTACTAACCGGATAGATTGGAATAAGTGCGAATAAAGGCAACAAGGAGAGGATGAAATTACGTTGGTGCTAAGGGGCAGGGCAAGAAAATTCGAGGTGGAGAGGTACAAGGAAAGAATTCTCTATCGAATTATAAGGAAACTTGGGCTTTACTGTGATCAAGTAAGGACACAGGGCCAACGAAGCGTACTGAGGGCGAAGGGGAAACGGAGAAATGGCGAGGTGGTCGTTGTGGAGGAGGGAACAGGAAGCGGCAAAGCAAATTTCACTGGATCACGCGGAGAACCGGGTCACGCACCCTCAGAAGCTTTCACAAAGAATTCTCCTCGCGTTGATCCATAGACTTTGCTAATTTTCTGCCTAATTGTTAAGCTGCAGTGGAGCTGAGAATCCCGCGAAGTTAGAGCAGGGATCAGAGATCCCGAGAAGAGAATCCGAAAAGAAATTTACAGGGTACGGCTAAAGTATATGGCATCGAAAGAAACAGAGCTCGAGCATTTAAATCTGAATGAAGGAATGAAGCGATATCTAGAAGTCGATATCTAGACAGAGAATCAGAATCAGGCTCCCCTACCACGAGGGGAGAGCAATCGAAATCCACAACTTCCACCTCAACAAACCGAATCCGAATCAAATCACAATCGTCCAATCATGTTCCTCTCCACCAATCATTTCTGTCCTCTCCTCCTATTATCTTCTCTAACGGTCCTCTTCCCACCAACCATCACCCACCACTGCACCAAAACAGTGTTCCATGACCTCCCTCTTTTGACTCGTTTGTCTCACTCGAGTATTGTACTGGTTGACGTTCACAGGTCCTCCAAAGGCAAGGGCAAGCTACCCCACCTCCTCATCGCCCGGCTACTCCCACTGCTACTCCCACCGAAAAGCGAGCCCAAACCAGCCTGTTCCAAGTCGGACTCGTCGAGGGGACATGGGAACTTAGCCGAAGAATGGAACCTGCACATCAAACCGACATATCAGCACACACACACACACATCTAAGAACTCGAACGAGAAAGAGAGTGACATACGAAGGACTGATGCTAAACAGGACGACTTTAATCTTCAACGTCAATTTATAATCGACCTCCAAATCGGTAGCCTTCTGACCCGTGAATCCGCACTTTTTGATCAAGTCCTGGAGGATCTGGAGGGAAGGATCGAGGGAGGAAGTGTAGTTGATGGAGAAGGGGAAGTGGATGGTATTGTTCGAATGAGACGGGATAGTCACATCATTCAAACTCCCTCCTCCGAGAGCGACGTCGTCGAAACCTGGATAATACGCTTGCGCGGTGATCTTTTCGAAGGAGGCACCGAAGACTGTCCATTCAGTTTAAGTTAGTTAGGTCCTGGGGAGAGGTTTGGGAGGGAGAAAACGTACAGTTGGGGTTCACGACTCCGATCTAGATTATAACACTTAACTTGCTGCAGTCCGGAAGACACAGGAAAGACATACGTTTAGGTTGAAGTTGAGCATGAACCCGGAATTGACGACTTGTACTTCTGATCCATTGCTCGGTGGTTCGATACCATTGAACTGAACATTAGGAGGGCGGACCCATACTGTCTCTCCATCACTTCACAATCCCGAACGAGAACAAGAGAGAGCATACACAAGAATCCAGCGACGATACCGACAAGCAAGATGACGATGACGACGATAGTACAACAACAGCACCTCCCAATCATCCTCTTCCTCCCGCCCTTCATAAACTCACCCTGATGTTCTTCCTGCCTCCACATCCTCAGTCCTTCCTTCTTCGGGATAGTTCCCTCCGCAGCCGCGAACGCCGCCACGCTTCCTCTGTTCGGATGGAAACGAGGAGGAGGGAGGTCGGGTTCGAACCCCTTCTCGCGTGCCGAGGCATACTCGTCCGCCATGGTCAGTGTGGACGATTTCTCTTCCCCGTAGTATCCGGGTGAGTTGTGGTATCCTGGGGACGGCGGGGGAGGCGCATTGTGGTAGCTCCCGCCGGGAGACGGAGGTGGGTAGGAGTAGTCGACTTGGTGGGAGGAGTAGTATTGCGGGGTGGCGTAGTTGTCTTGGTGGTGTTGGTATGACATATTCGCTGCTTGATTAATTAATGATAATAAGCAGGAATAGTCGTAATGCTGCGTAAGAAAGAGGAAGGAAGGAGCGACGAGGTGGGAGTTAGCAGTGTTTGTCCTGATTTGTTTGGCACAGCACCATATTTCCGCCCGTCGCATTTATCTATGACCTCACCATCCAGTCCCAGCAATCATATGGCCAGCTAGGAGCCACAACTCTGCCACGAAACAGCGATAAAGAGAAATATGAAAGCACTCTTTGGAAAAAAGAAGAGGCAGTCATCCACCTCCAGTCCATCCACCAAATTCTCTCTTCTCCCATCCCCACGTCTCCCTCCCGCCTTCGCCATGTCATCCAGCACCCTCTCGCCCTTGCCTCACAAGAAATTGTTGGTGTCCGTGATCAATGAAGGAGTATTCATCAAGAACGCAGTCAAAGGTGGAGAGGCGGTCTTGTGTCGATGGGCTGCTAGAGGGGAGGATGCGAAGTTGGAGCTTTTGGAGAGTGGACAGGAAGATCGAGGGGAAGAGGGAGATGGACCACGGTGCGAGTGCGATGGGGTTGTGGGACTCTTGAAACTCTTTAACGGTGCGTCATCTCTACCTTGCGTCCGTCTTTTCCTCAACGTTAATCCTTCCAACTTAACTGAGATTGCCCATCAAGCGATCTTGCTTGCTTTTGATGGTTGTTATCTGTTTGCTCCGGAATTCTGAAAGAGCAACACCTGAATCTACAGTATCCTAATTTCCATACAATCAAGTTGTCTTCATCCAAAGCACACGAAGGGATGACATGTCCAGAGAGAGAGGAGATGACGGATGACGTCATGCTCCCTTCCGCTGGGAGGGCAGAACAGAAGCAGTAAGCAGTAGATGCGATATGTTTGTCTTGTCGTTTGACTTTCCTTCATTGCCTGCAATGCATGTAAGAATTATGAGAATATAAAAGCGGCAATGATGGTGCAAGGTTTCAGAAGCTGACCATCACTTTGCAGATACCTATCTTCTTTGCATCTCCGCTTCTCACACAGTAGCGACCCTTCCCTCCCCTTCATCCTCACCAACGAACCCCAACTCTCACAGGATCAGAAAGATCGACCAAATTCTCGCGATCCCCTTGAACTCTTCTCGCGCATTACCAGCCTTACAAAAGCATATAGAGCGTTTGGCACAACTGCGATCATCACCTGCACCCGCGAAGGCTTCCGTACCCCAGACGCCAACAGAAGAGAAAGATCCAGAAGTCGGGATGACGGATGCTGAAGCTACAGAGACGGAGGACGAAACTGAGACGGAGAGCGAGAACAAGATAGAGAAGCCAAAACGTCCGACCCAGCTCACAAAACTCTTGTGGCGTTCCAACTCCCGTCGTTCCGTCAGAGACGGAGTCACAAGGTTGGGATCCCTTCCGCTCCCTCCATCGCCTCCAAACGAGAAAGAGGAAGCACCTGAGAAGGACCCAAAGCAACCAGACCCCTCTGCAGATATGGAGAAGGACGAGAACGAAGAACAGCCCGTCGTACAGGTCAAGGATAACTCGGCGTCTCAGGTCGTCGCTGAACCAAGCTCGACAGAACTGCCAGTCCAACCGACGTCGAATACGAGTGGATCTGAAAAGCCACCGTCGCAGGTGGAATTGGACCAGAAGATCCTCAGAGAAACGATTCGAGAGTTCAAGGGGATGTACTTCAGCCCGGATTTTGATGTGACGAATTCCCTTCAGCGAAGATTAGGGTCTACCTCGACTCGTTCGTCTGCCACGGAGGTGAAGGATCCGAAGATGGGAAAAGCGGAATCGAAGTCATCCTCGTCTTCAGATGGGAGGCGGAAGTCGTCCATTGAGAATCCCCTCATACCGTTGTGGAGGAAGAGCGACAGACGGTTCTTCTGGAACCTCAATCTCGTCAAACCACTCATCAGCGCAGGCGTGAGCATCATTTTCCCTTCGGTCCTTGATGAATCCGCTGACACGAGTCGCATAGCTCCATTCTTTCATCTATCCTATTCAACAAGGATTCGTCTCCTACTCCGCTCTCGCATTGCCCTCTCAACCTGAACTTGAAGCGGAGCTCATAATCATCAGTCGAAGAAGCGCTGAGAGAGCCGGATTGCGATACCTTCGACGAGGGGCGAACCAAGATGGGGAAACTGCCAATTTCGTCGAAACCGAAATGATCCTTGTCACAGAGGTGCGTCTGCTACTCGTTGGTTTATTTTAACTTAGTTGGACGACAGAGAGAGGGCAAAAAACACTTTTCTAGCTTTGTCCAAACTCGTGGTTCCATCCCCGTTTACTGGTCTCAGGTTTGCATCTTCCCTATCCCAGACCGAGGTACACCATGTTAATAGTTATCGCCAGTCCCCATGGTCCCTTAAACCAGTCCCGATCATCGAACGAACACCTGCAGATAGACTTGCCGCCCTCACAGCCCATTTCGAAAGTCAGACGTCGATCTATGGACGACAAGTGATCGTCAATCTTGCTGAGCAACATGGCAAGGAAGGCTTAATAGTCCAAGAATACGAAGACAGAGTGAAGGAGATGGGGAGAGACGACGTCAAGTATTTCGCTTGGGATTTCCATAAGGAGACGAGGGGGATGAAATACGAAAATATTGCGCTGCTAGGCGCCGAGCTTAAGAAAGATTTGCAGGACATCGGGTTTGTCGATTACACTTTCTGCTTCATCTTGTGTTTAAAGGAGCTTATCGCAGATCCTTCTGGTTCTCTGATGGAGATGTCCTTGCAACTCAGAATGGTGTCTTCAGGACCAATTGTATGGACTGCCTCGATCGCACGAACGTCGTCCAGGTAAGCCTCCAGTTTTCAATACACCACATGAATACATTGAAATATTGTAAACAGTCAGCTCTTTCACGTTGGATGCTCACCTTAGAGTTTGAGAGACTGGGAGTGTCCATTTCAGACGATCCATCGAAGCACGATGAGCTCGATAAGATCCTCAATGTCATGTGGGCCGACAATGGGGATGCCATATCTCGACATTATGCAGGTACAAGCGCTTTGAAGGGGGATTTTACTAGGACTGGAAAACGCAACTGGCGTGGGATGGTGAGATTGGCTCATTCTTATTCCTGGCGTTGACTATTGTTGTAGGTCAACGATGCGACAAATTCTCTTGCCAGGATGTTCCAAAACACAGTAGCGGACTACTTTAAACAGGCAGGCTTTATTCTTATGGTTTTCTCAATACCTGACTTGTGAACATTGTGAACGGGAACAGTCAGTCATAGACTATTTCCTCGGCGTCAACCTCAGCCCTGCGAACTTCTATTCCCTCACCTCGCTAGGTGCGGATCCTGGCGAGCTCCTTCGACTGACCAACATTCGAAAATTGGCGATCGACACTGTTGCGCAGGAATGTATGGAGGCAGAGGAGACAAAGATAGGAGGATGGACTATGCTCAGTCCCACTGAGAGGGACCGAGTAAGGAGCGATCACTACGAGGAAAAGGTTCTGTTGATGACCGAGAAAGCGCTTTATGTCGCCAGTTACGAATACAGCCTGCAAAAGGTCCGTCACGGTCTGATCAAGGGAAACTGTCAAATCTGAAAACTAACAGGTCAGAGAGTTCGTTCGGATCCCCTTGATCGATATCACTCGCATTCAGAGAGGCGAGCGCTCTACCATTTCTACCGTCACTTTGATTGACCACTGAATTTAACAGGCAGTTACATCCTCTCTTCGCTCGACGCGTCAGCGCGGGATGGGGAAGAGAACTATGGCTTTATCGTTTTCTACAGCCCTCACGACTCCATCAGTCGGGCTCGCACATATACCATTCGGAATAAGAATAGATCTCAAGCTTCATCCACACCTTCAACACCACCAACACCTTCCGACTTGGTGGCAGGTGGCGCTGTGGAGCATTCCTTCGCGTTCAAAGCCATGCGAAAGGATCTGATCCGCATCGCTGCCACTGGGTCGTTTTTTGCCAATACGAAGAATAGCGCACTACCAATGTACCCGGAAGACGAACCTGGAAAGACTGGCAAAGATAGTGTTGGATTGCTGGTCGAGAAGATCCAGAAGGAATGCATCAGAGTTGGCGGTACGAGTGAGGAAGACAAGGAATTTGTGGTGGAGAAGGATATAATCAGGTCCGTCATTGCTTTACAAATTTGGATAAGTTCATTTTTGTCCTATAGTTTGACTGATGCCGAGAATGCTACTCAATCATCACGAGGATAACGCACAATCTCAAATCGTACATCTGGTTATAAATAGCGAGGGATCTCGAAGATGTTATTTATTTTCAAAGCTAGCAAACACGAACAGGCTGCAAGTTATGTTGTCGTACGATTCCTTCGATAGATTTTGAGTACAAGTACAGTAAATTTCCAACGCCATATTTTCTTACTAAGCGTACTTTTCTATCTCTAACTCCCTTCGTTGGAAGTCAACCATGAACCCACAGCATACTTGAATCTGCTCTAAAGTGACAGCGTTATATGACGAAATCCTAATGCCTACTCCTCCTGGTCAGAAAAATATCTCTAAATAGTGGCAAGGAAACGAACCTCCAACATCACGATGACCCTTGATTTGTTTCAGTCCAACTTTCTCGCCATCAGTCAAAAACCTCTTCTCTCTCTCCTCTCCTCCCTTGATCGTGAAGCAAATATTTAGCCTGCTTCTCTGCTCTCCCTTTTTGATTGTTGGAATGTAGAATCCTTCACTGTTGTCAATAACGTCGTACAACTTGTGAAACTTCTGGGAGCATAGCTGTTCGTAATATTCCAAACCGCCTTTGGCGAGGACATGCTTGAGAAAGAGACCGCAGATGTAAATTGAGAAGACAGGAGGGGTGTTGTGGAGTGATTGCGTGCGAGAATGTAGATGGTAAGACATCGCCGAAGGAATTGGCTGAGCACCATGCGCCACGGCTGCATCGGGGTTGACTGTCAAGACAAAACGAGCATTAATCGAGCCATAATAGCGTGCACGAAAAAACGACGAACCAATCAAGTCCTCCCGCACAAACACCACTGTAACTCCAGTTGGACCAATATTTTTTTGAGCACCTGCGAATATGATACCAAATTTTGACCAGTCGATTTTGCGAGTCAAAATATTGCTCGACATATCACTCACGAGCGGCACTTCCTTGGTACTGTACGGCAGCTTGTCAAATGGAAAAGAGGGCGAGTATTCGAGCCCTTGGATCGTCTCGTTATCGCACATGTATACAAAAGCTGGCGGTTTTTGAGCATCATCGGGACTGGAGAAGCGCCATTCATCGGTTGGAGGGATGGTTGAAAATCCGTTCGATTCACCCGAACAGACGACATTGACTTTGAATCCCAGCCTCTTCGCCTCTTGAGCCGACTTCGAACTCCAAGCGCCAGTAATGCAGAAATCAGCGACGAGCGGTTCGACATCTTCCTTGGTCTCGTTGTATTTCATCTTGTACCAGCTCATCAAGTTCATGCACACCGCACCAAACTGACCCGTTCCGCCTCCTTGCATCCATAGGATCTTGAAATTCGAAGGGACTTTGAGGATTGTTCGAAGATCATCTGTAGCCTCTTTGATGATCTTGTCGAATTCTTTCGAGCGGTGAGAAATCTCGAGGATTCCAATTCCGGTTTGAGCGAAGTCGAGCAGGGAAGGGATTGAGGCTGTAATAACCTCGGTAGGAATGGGACAGGGTCCTGAATTGAGATTGATCGTTTTCGACCTCCGGGTCAGAGGTTCTCGTTGGAGCAGTGGTTCGTCAATTTGTTCTCCCTCCATTTCGTTCCTGTTAATTCGTTAGTACCTCTTCCACGCCCTACCACTTTGAACACATACCAAAAAATGTCGTCTGTGCTGACTCCTGCTGAGTTCTGCTGGGTTTTGCGACTTGTCGATCGATCGTCCTCGTCCGGACATCAGACACAGCTCGGAACCGCAGTGACCGGGCGGACATTCGGGAATGTCGAAGTTGCCACGTAGCACAGATTCTTTTCAAAAGCAGCGGCTGGCTGAGCATCCCCATCCCAAACCACATCCACTACCACAATGAAGTCTCAACTTCTCGTCGCCGGTGCAATCTTGCAATCCTCCCTCGTCCTCGCTGACGCTCCTGCCGTCAAGGTAGGCATTCATTCGTCCTCAGAATTGTAAACTAACAGTTTGTCGTGGAGCAGACCTCGTCCGTTTCTGGATTCTTCGTTGAACAATTCCAGGATGGAGATTGGGAGAACAAATGGTCTCCTTCGGAAGCAACGAAGGAGGGATACGGAGGAGGAGAGACGATGCAATACAGTGAGGCTTTCTTCTTGGATGCCATTGGGAATGCGAATGTTGAATATTCTCGCAGGCGGAGTGTGGAACGTCGAGGAGCCCACAGTGTACCCTGGATTGAAAGGTGACAAGGGTCTCGTGGTAAAGTCGACTGCAACCCACCACGCCATCTCGGTCCCTTTCGCCTCCAAGCTCGATCCCAAGGGAAAGAAGAGCTTTGTCGTCCAATATGAGGTCAAACTTCAGAAGGGACTTGACTGCGGTGGAGCTTATATCAAGCTTTTGACTGATGGAGAAGAAGGCATTCAGGCTAAGGTGTGTACCTTTTTTGCTTAGGAAGAACACGTGTTGACGTGTGGTATTCATCGAATGCAGGAGTTTTCAGACAAGACCCCATACACCGTGATGTTTGGACCCGACAAGTGCGGTGGAACTCAGAAAGTCCACCTCATCATCCATCACCAGAATCCCCTCACTGGCGAGTCCCAAGAAAAACACTTGAAGAATCCGCCTATGCCCAAGACCGATAAATTAACTAATCTATACACCCTTATCATTAAGTGAGCATTTTCCTCTTACTTTCCTAAGGAGAAAACAGGCTGAAAGAAAAATAGCGATGACCAGACGTATGAAATCAAGATTAACGATGAGTCCGCCAAGTCTGGATCCCTGTTGGAGGACTTCCAACCTCCCTTCAACCCACCCAAGGAGATCGATGATCCCGAGGACTCCAAGCCCGAGGATTGGATTGACAACCCCAAGATGGTCGACGTAAGCATCACTTTACCCCCTGTCTGAGTAGTTCTCATCGGCTTTCTTCCAGCCTGACGCAGTTAAGCCTGATGATTGGGACGAGGATGCTCCCATGGAGATCCCTGATGAAGAAGCTGAGAAGCCTGAAGGATGGCTTGACAACGAACCCGCCACGATCCCCGATCCTGATGCTGAGGTCAGTTTCTCTCTCCCTTGGTCAACAGGAAGGCATGCTGATGCTAGTTCAGAAACCCGAAGAGTGGGACGACGATGAAGACGGAGATTGGATTGCTCCTTCTGTTCCTAACCCCAAGTGCGAGGATGCCGTCGGTTGCGGTGAATGGGTCAAGCCTTCGAAGCCAAACCCTGACTACAAGGGTCCTTGGTATGCTCCTTACATTGACAATCCTGAGTACAAGGGAGTTGTGCGTATTCCTGACCCTACAGTTACATTACAGAATTAACATTGTTAAGCAGTGGACGCCGAGGCAAATTCCCAACCCTGACTTTTACGAGGACCTCACTCCTTCCAACCTCAGGCCTATTCAAGGTATGGGTATTGAGCTTTGGACTATGACTGTGCGTCTTTGCTTTCATTTGATGCGACAGTGCGCTCATCTGCTCCCTGTCAGAGCGACATCCTCTTTGACAACTTCTACATTGGTTTCTCGAAGGAAGACGCCGAGGCTTTCGCTAAGGACACGTTTCACCTCAAGCGACCCATCGAAGAGGAGGTCCAAGAGAAGGAGAAACCCAAGACCCCTGAACCCGATAGCCCGTTCGAGGGACCGTCGTTCGCCAAGGATCCTCTAGGCTTCATCCAGTTCAAACTTGCCACTTTCGCCCAAGTTGCCACCGTTGACCCCATTGGAGCATTCAAGGAGCAACCTCAGACAGGAGCTGCTATCGTCGCCGCTTTCATCGCATTGGTCGGTCTACTAGGAAGCTGTGAGTCTCGTTTCCTTGATTTGTCGAAAGGATGGCTGATTATTATGCCCCTTCAGTGATGAGCCTCATCTTCCCTGCCCCGAAGGAAGCGTCCAAGAAAGTCAAGGAAGTTGCTGAAGCTACAACTGAGAAAGCTACAGCTGCTACCACCGCTGTGAAGAACGCTGCTGCGGAGACAACGTCGAAGAAGCGGGCAGGAAAGGGGAAGTCGAAAGCTGACGAATAATCTATTCGTCGAGCGCCTTTCAGCTCGTGGAGGAGTGAAAGGAGAACAAGGGAGTAAAATTATTTTACAATCGTGAAGAACGAGTAATGCTGGAAGAAAGAGAGGGACAAAAGGAAGAAACCGTTGTTTCACTTAAACATGATATCACGCTCGTTTTTTTCCGAACCCTTCATGTCTTCTTGGACTCTAAACTCGCTGTTGTAGATTAGTCTAACTCCTCCACCCTCATTCTCCTTTCCCTGTCTTTGAGAGAGTTGACTTCAAAATCATCATGTCATGTGGTACCTTGTGGGAACGGTGGAATTTAATTTTTGTCCTCCATTTCTAGCAGTGAACAAGTTGACCCTGAGGCTCTCCTGTCGTACTATCCCGTACCATTCGCTCTTAAAGTCACACAGGCGTTGTTCATCTGCACGAGGCATGCCTGCGCTGTGGTGAACACCGTGATCATCCGTCCACATTTCATGACAAGCACGCAGTGAGTGAAGGCTGATGCCTTGATGGGTCATGTTTCTGGAGCAAGGAACGGAATATGGAGCGATTTGAGGGTGGTTTGAAATGGGACGCGATGTTACAACATACATCTGAGCAATAAGTAGATGTCGAAAGGCAAAAAAGGAGGGTGAAAATCGAATAGTTATGAAAGAAGATCCCAAAGTAAGTTTGTGGTCTCAAAGGAATTGTTTTCCTCGACGTTCACCACCTTAGGCTGCGATCCTTCTGGATCTGAATCGGTGGTTAGCGACATCACGCAACAGACAGCAGGAAAGGAAGATGGCTCACTGATTAGCATCTTTCGGAATTGTCCATCTTCGTCCATAACAGGTACGAAGCCTAGGTCCCAATAAAGCTTCAATCTTAACCTGCGAAGTTCCGAGGGGAAGCAATCAATCCACTATCCTCGAAGGGTTCGATGATAGAAAGGAGGACGTACGCATCCCCATCCACATTCATGTCCTTCCCCTCTCCCGCCCTCTCTGCAGCCTCGTACTCCTTCTTAACCCTCTCCAACTCCCTTCCAGCACTCTCACTTGCGTGTTTCACCTCCACTAGCTCCTTCTGCACCGCTGCTCGCTCAGTCGTTAACTGCTTCAGATTCGACTCGTACGCTTCTTTGCTTGGGACGGTGGAGGGGCGGATAAGCGAAGACTTGAGCGTCTCATTTTCCCTTGTGAGGGCTGGAGCACCAGACGGAAACATTCACCCCTGTTTGCATTAGAGTATGAAACACGTACCACGCAGATGTTCCTTGATCGCCTCTCTCTCAGTCATATTGCTTCTATCCTTCTTCTTCAGGGCCTCCAGAACGGAGAACAGGTTATCGACCTGTCTCTTCCCCTCTGACCCATTCCTCAACATGTCTAAAGCGTGATCCGCGACAGTTACAGCTTCGGTGAACCATGCTTCTCCTCCCAATATGCTTCGCTCATCGATGTACGAGTCTTCCATTTTCAAAGTCGTTGTAAAGTCGCGTAAAGAATAGATGAAGGCGCGAAGATGGTTGTTTTGGCAGCTTTCTCCGACGCGTTGAGGCACGTGGATAATTTCAGAGCCACGTCGCTGATCGCAACCACCATCTACATCAAGCCATCAAGCCCTCTCCAGCATTGCTCAAGCGCCGCTAGCTCAAGCCCCAAACCTGCCAAAATGTCGAAGCCCATGTCCACGCTAGAAAAGGACGAACAGGCTACAGAGCCTTCAACATCCGAGTCCAAAATCGAAGAGATCGCGGCTAAAGTGGCGGAGCTACAAGCATCAGAGGCGGCGGACGAAGGTGAAGAAGTATCAGGGGACGAAGAAGAAGAAGAAGCAGCAGAAGATGGGGCTGAGGGTCCGAAAGTATCGAAGAAAAAAAGGAAGGGAGTGAAGAAGCTCCTAGACAAACTCAGCGGTTCTAAAGAAAAGGAGCTCATCTCTCCGGAGCTCTATGAGAGAATTCTAGAGCAGGTGAAGCACGATCATGGGGAGGCTGCAGCTGCTGAACTTCTGGGGAAACGAGAAGAGGTCGCGGCTGCCTTGCAAGAGGCCGGTCTGAAGGATTTGGTGGAAGGAAAGAAAGGACTGGGGAAGGGAAATCGGAAGGAGTTAGGGGAACATAAGTTTTGGAGCACTCAGCCTGTGATGAAAGGCTATGGAAGTGCGTGTGCCTTTATTTTCCGCGGCTTGGGGAAAGGTGGCTCATTGTTTATGGATAGTGGGAGAGGACCGCAAACCTGTCCCAGAAGGACCGATCGAACCTAACAAGCAGCCACATGAGATCAGGCAAGAACCCATCCCTCTGCCTGGCGGATACGAATGGTGCACAATGGACATCAACGATCCTGCACAGGTCTCTCTTCCTTCATGCATCCTGCATCAATTCGCTGAATCTGCCTTTCACACAGTTGAAAGAGGTTTACGAGCTCCTCACCGCCAACTTTGTAGAAGACGATGATGCCATGTTTCGGTTCGATTATCAACCTGAATTCATCTCTTGGTTCGTATTCTACTTTGCAAGGCAGAAAGCAAAGAAACTGTGCATTGCTTACTTTGATCTCATGTGTAGGGCACTCAAAGGGCCAGGATACGTTCCTGAGTGGCATGTCGGCGTCCGAATGTCTACGGGCTCTCGAAAACTTGTGGCATTTATTGCCGGCGTCCCTCTCGAACTTCGAGTGCGAAAAGTGTATGTCGCTTTCTGTCACCATTTGCAACGAGGATGTCAACGTCTTGGTTCACGGATGCAGCACGAAGCGTGCGAGTGAGATCAACCTACTCTGCGTACATAAGAAGCTTCGTTCGAAGCGCCTTGCTCCGGTCCTGATCAAGGAAGTCACACGCAGGTGCAATCTGAAAGGCGTCTTTCAGGCTGTCTATACAGCTGGAGCTTTTCTCCCCACTCCCGTGTCGACGTGCAGGTACTACCATCGCCCTCTGAACCCCAAGAAGTTGGTCGCTACAGGCTTCAGCAAGCTCCCAAAGGATTATTCCATCGCCAGACTTACTAGGAACTTTATTCTCCCTCCTGAGACAAAGCTTGCGGGGCTGAGAGAGATGGAAAGAAAAGATGTGAAGCAGGTCGCCAAGCTGCTCAGGTGTTATCTTGCAAGGTGGGCCATTTCCAACACTTTGTTCTATTTGCGTTGACGCTTGAATGGCAATGATTCCACAGGCTCGACCTGGCTCCTATTTTCAGTAACAAAGAGGTGGAGCATTTCACTTGGGGAGGACGAGGGGCCGGGGAGATTGTGGAGGGACGTCGAACAGGCCAAGTAACGTGGGCATACGTGGTCGAAGACCCAACAACGGGGAAGATAACAGATTTTGTCTCATTCTACTCGCTCCCATCCACTGCGCTCCCTACCCCCGCACGTCCAAGGGCACAGAACCTCAACGCTTGTTACCTCTTTTATTACGCTTCTACATCGTGTCCGGCCTGCACAGACATCGAGAACAAGGACCCGAATAAACTTGAGACGATCAAGAGGTGGGATGAGGAGACGGTAGAAGAGAGAAGTATACTGAGCGAGAGGCTTAATCTTCTCCTCGAAGATGCCCTGATTATTGCCCAGAAGGTTTGTCCATGCATTACTCCGAAAACATCGTACTAAAACATCTCACGACTGACAGGCTCAGTTTGATGTCTTCAACACCCAGACAATTATGGACAACAACCTGTTCCTTGAGCGGCAAAAGGTTCGCGGTTTCTTCATTCTTCAATCAACGTTTATCGACTCATAAATACAGTTCCGCCCTGGAGACGGCGCTCTCAACTACTATTTGTACAACTACTCGACAAACCCGATTAAGGGAGGGGAGCCAGTCCACACATCTCCTGGAAGTGGCATCGGATTGACAATGCTCTGAAGAACAAAAATAATCAAACTAACCAATGTTTATTTAACAATCTCAAATCAACACAACGAGCAATTTTCAAGGGCAGAAATGATAATCTTGGGTTGGAGAGAATCAAACTGTCTTCGTAACTTCGTAAGGGCGAACTCGTAGCCAGGCTTCCAGCTTTCTTTCTAACCGGCTGTCCCCTTCCCTCAAATGCTCAAACTTAAACAACATCAGGAATTTGAGATCCCAGATTGACTTTACTGCGGGTTGTCATTCATTCCTCTGAGACTGCTTCTGCTTCTTCTTCTCTTCTGTTTTATCGCAGTGCTTCCGCTTCAAGAATTGGTACTGCCTTGGTTCACTTGCTCCCTGACTACTTACAGTAAAAGTCGTTTGAAGTCTTGCAACGCCGCAATTGTAGAATGGTATGCCCGGACACCTCACAGGTAGAGGTGCTGAATTTCGACTCAGGGTCCAGGTTCACGCGGCCGAAACTCACGAATCGAAGCTGCTCCATGTTATTTCAGAAGATGAGGAAAGGAGTAACTTGGAGTCGCAGGACGACTCAGAGTCACAGGAAGAGTCGCAAGGTGTGTCTCTTGACCCAGAACAGAGAGCTTTAGGGAGACCTTATGACAGAAGATTCCTCAAGTGATGGTTCTAATCTGGAAGAGGGTACAGATGAAGATGAAGGGGAATACTTTGACTGGGATGCTTTTGGAAATGGAAGTTCAAAGTTCACCCTAGGAGTTTTAGGACGAGGATGCGCTCTGGCGGAGTGTCGAAGAAATTGAAGTGCAAGAAGCGCACATTCGCAACGGATGATCCCGACAGCGACTACATCGACGAGGAACCAAAACGGAAGAAGAAGAAAATCGCGACAAAAAAAAGCGCCAGAGAGTGTTTTCGCTGCCAAAGTTGGAGAACTCGCTACAGACCATGCTGACGGTGATGACGGGCGTTGTGAGTTCTGCTCTCAGAGGTGACGAAGCCGGACTGAATAAAGCGACCGGAAGTGGCTCATCTGGACCAGACTGCGCTGGCAAGAATAAGGAAGGCATTGGCATTGGGAAATCATCCAGGCAAGTGTTGTCGGAAGCAGTTGGTCTATCGACTGAGTACCGAGTTCTGAGGTTAGGCACTGGAGAGGCTGAAGCAAAAGCAGCTCTAAGGTGTGTCTTCTATTTCTAGAAGTCAATGAGGTTGCTGAGTAATTTGTTAGAATGGCGGCTCAACTCATGGCTAAGCTATCCATCAAAGAGGCGGACGTTATGGCATCTGAAAGCTTGGAAGAAAAAATTCAACGCGCTGGGTGCTCTAAAGTTGTCATTGTACACAAGAAAGGTGGGAAAGTGCCTAATCAGGCCTGGGCAAACACTTGTGTTAGTGCCATGACGACGTGGTTCGATGTCAAATCTTTCAGCACTGCTTGGACTTACAAATTGGAATGGTATGTTTATTTTGTTTGTGGAGTGTCTTATCAAAATTGCGACCCAGGACCTTCTATGGGATCGCCGAAAATACAGCTGCTGCCGCGTTGGCCTTCGAAATGGTAGGTGATCATCTCTCGGCATAACTGATGAGTTTAGGGCGCGTCTTGTTCAGGTCTTCAATCTGATTCTGGAATGGGGACGCACAACCGTTGAGGCGAAAGGTAATCGAAACTCGTACTACTCGGGCGTCGCAGATGGCCTCTATAGAATGGCACGAGAGGATAAGTTGAATGAGGAGAAGGCGGCTGAGGAGGCGGAAAGGAAGGAAATGGCTGACAAGATCAAGAGAGAGGAGGAGGCTCGTCGACAGGAAATCGAACGATTGAGAGATTTGGCGCAGGAGCAAGAAGAGGCGGCAGACTCAAGAAGAGACGAAAAGGCTGACCATAAACCTGAAGCGAGGAAGGTCAAAATAGAAGAGGATGCCACGATAGAACCCAAAATCAAGGCTGAAGTTCTCGACGGGATGGAAGGTCTTGCCTTTGACATGCAGCGATCTCCGTCACCTGCTGATGGTACAATTCCGCATTTTGTGTCGAATTCCGAAGGCGAAGAAGAGGTGTGTCCATTTTCATGATATATTTCGTGACTGAATAATGAGGTATCCAGGTGAATGCAGATTTTGCGAACGCCGAAGAAGACGAGGAGCTGGCAGACATTGACTTCGAAGCTGAAATGGAACGCTCTCGTCTTAACTTTCTGGAGCAGCGGAGGAAGGAAGCAGAGAAGAAACGAGCTCGAGAAGAACGGTTGCGAGAAGAAGAGAAGAGAAGGAAGACAGAAAAGGATGCTTCGTTGAAACAAGAAGTCAAGCTTGAAGATGACCCCAAGTGGAAAAACTCTCAACAGCTGACGCTGTTCAGGTCGAACTCGGTGACTATTGCCGACTCTTGGAAGGAGAGCAATAAAATCAAGCTGAGAAAGGGTCGAAAATTCACGTGTGTTCTGCCTTCAAACGCTTCATGAACCGAGCTAACAGCTAAAAGTGCACCGAAAATCAATCATGCTGCTTACAACAAAGGCAAAGTGCGTCTTCTTTTCACAAATTTTGGCGCTCGTCTTCTTATACCAATTGATCTGCAGACCGACGCAAAGAAGATTGATGTGAGGAGACGTAAGATTGAAGCGTGAACCAGGTCTAATAAAACGGTCAGAAACAGAATTTTTGTTAAAGGAGCACAGATGCACTCTTGCCCACTGAAGGAGGCTCTGTGGCTTAGTTTTCAAAGTCTCCACGACGGCTACTTATGTATGAAATTAGGATTTATTGAATTGTTTCGAGATGTAACATTCAACACAGCGCAACTAACTTCCAACCTTTTGAATGCGAAATGAGATTCCGGAAGCAGTTCACTTTATACAGCACACGAGAGGAGTGAGATTTCGTACTCATACTGTCAATAAACCCTGCCCAGTTGCGCAAGGGAAAGGCGAGAAATGCGTTACCGAAGAGTGCATCCTTGCTATAACTTTGATGCTAAACGACATGAAATCATTTGTAGAAATTGCCGGAATGACAACATTGAACCAGCACTCTCAATGGATCTAGTACAGTAACGGTTCAATATCGTTTGTGAGGTTGGGTGCTTGTGGCGATTGGATTACGACGCGCCGTAAATTTGCAGAATCTAGCTAGTCTTGACTCAGCCGCAAGTGTGGCCAATGCCATGTAATTTGGTCAGCTCGCATATCACGGCGCGGCATGACTAGTTCAAATGGGAGTAACAAGGTCCTATCTAGCGATTGGGTTTCCTTTTGGCTAGTGCAAAGTAGATTCCATTTCACGCCACCTCAATCTCATTGAAATCAAGGGTTCCTCACCAAGATTCCTCACTTCACCCTCTCCGGCGCTTCAACCAACGTGCGATGACTTCACGACAGCCCACCGATACCCGACAAATGGCATTCTGAAGCATCTCACTTCCGCTGAGGTTGATTAGCAATGTGATGAAGCATAAAATTGGCTCTGGAATTCGGTGGTGACAACCAAGCTCTTGACGAAATCTGGCCGGGATGTGGCCGGGTTTGTCCGAAGAGATACAAAAAGACCCGATTGATGCGGTCAAAGTTGCAAAAACCAGAAATCAACCAACTGCCATCTCTCTCATCAGAATCCGCACAATCATCTAAATATTGCGCAAAATGGTCGCTCACATTGGAATCAACGGGTTCGTAAAC
>MU271569.1:21165-43227 GCA_021432655.1 Atractiella rhizophila
ACAAAAAGGATGGGAAAGATGAGGTGATATGGGCAGGAGAATTCATATTTCGTCAGCTGGAAGGTTCAACAGAAGATGAACCACAATACTCTATGGTCTTGGACAATGATTCCGGTGAGTAATGAGTGTCGGATGAGATGTTGATAGTCAAACAAATCACCCTGTTCAGGTACTTACTCGCCGTCGAAAGATCAGATCGACACCTTCAAAGAGTTCATGCAAAGCAACATGCGTGGGATCAAAGTCTTAGTGAAGGATTTCAAAGATCCTCAGCTGAAAGTGTGGAAAAAGGATACCCAAAAGGATGCGGATGCAAAGAAGTGATAGTAGACGAGCTGAAGACCCACACATATATAAGTTATTAGCAATTATAATGTCTTTGAATTGCAGGTATTGTCTTGTACAAGGACGATGATGCATTCCAATGAACGAGCAAGAGATGAAGATTAGAAACAATGGCGCACTGATAAGAATAATGCGAAACAAACTTGATACTGGATTAACTGGAATCCATTTAGAAGGAGAACCATGGCGAAAGAGCGCACGCGAACGATCAAGTCCAAAAATTGAAGAGTTACCCCAACGAAGAATGGGAAATCAATTCCCAGCTGGATCACGTAACCTTGCCTTGAGACGGCTTGCCTCTCCAGGTTTTAGTTTTGGACGACTCCCAGTTGATTGAGAAGGTATAGGCTGATTGCTAGTTGAGGTTTTGAGCACAGGAGGTACCGGTGGGACATCTGGTACGTCTGACTGTTCGTCGTCTCTTTCGTATTTCCCTCCATAGTACGAAGCAAAAGAAAGAACCCTTTGAGAGCGGTCGTCGTCGTAGAAAGAAGATGCGGCAACAGAAACGGTGCGATCTTGTGCTTCACTCCCCTTTGATTTGAGGAATCGAAATCTCGGTTCCTCTGTATCAGAGGTATCAGCAAGGTAGAATGGGTTGGCATCTCTGTCGAACTCGTCGGATTGGCGCTGGCTGGATATCGCACCATTGTTATCCTGGGTAAAGATATCAGATACGGGCGTTCTATGGGAAATGAAACACAAACCTGCCATGAGTTTACGCGGTCGGGTTCGCCTGCAAAAACGATGGATTCGGGGGGAACTGGCACAGGAGGAACTGGAGAGGCAGCCACTGGTCGTTTCGCTTTCCGATTCTTGCCATATTTGAGTGGCACTGCGGATTCGAGCATGGGGTCTAGGACAGAGTCGACTGATACGGAGCGTGACAAGTTTCTTGAACCCATTTCTTTCTCTTGAGATTTACGGGAGTCTGACGAGATTCGGTTGCTGTGTTCCCCAGACTGACGGGAGCTACTTGCAGCAGGCTGTACTGGAGCGCGCGAACGATCGAAATCGCCCTGTTCTGGACGAGTACGATACCTCTGCTCCGTAGATGGTAAGTTTGATGGAGGAGAAGGGAAGGAGGAAGCAAGAATCGGTTCTTGAGATCGTTTACGACTTGTAGAAGCGGGTACACCATTGAGCGACTCCTGGACGGATGGCATTTGTCTTATCTGCGGCGATGCTATGGTAGTCGGTGGGCTTGTAGGAGCTGATGAAGGGCTGGAGGTGAGATCAAAATCCATGGAATGTCGATTGTCTGAACCAGGACCAGATTCCGGCCCAGAATCGTCAATAGCATATCGCCAATTTTCAATCCTTGCAATTCTAGAACCTGTCTTCTTTCCACGGTTAGCACGCAGTTTTCGATCTGTCGAATCCATCTTGAACATGTCTTTCTGGATAGCTTGCATTGCTCGTTCAGCAAGAGCCTTTTCTCCCACAAACGGGCCCGAAGCTTCGCCGTCTATTTTCCTGGCTGCATCTCTCTGCTCCTCATTTTGCTCCTTCTCTGTAGTCTTGACTCGTTCTGGTGACTTGGTCTTCGAGTCGAACATCGGACTTCGGCTGCGTACTCGAGACATCTCTCTTTCTTCAGGAGATAATGCAGATGCCGGAGTCACTGGACGCGAGTGTAAGTCCTGCCTCTCCTCTCTCCTCTCCTCCCTGTCACGCTTCATCCTCTCCTTCTCTGGTTTAGGCTTTCGCAGCTTCCCAACAGACCCCTTATTAGACAGTTCTTTAGGCCGTGATTCTGCTCTCGAGCCATTTCCATCCCTGGAAGCAATGCCATCTCTAGAAGCCAACCCATCCCGAGACCCTAATCGGGAGGGAGGGTCAAAGGTACGACTGGTTGGAAGGGTACCATCAGGCAATGGCACGACATTGGTAGGTCGCGGTCTGGGTATGGGCATCTCGCGAGGATTTTCGAAGGCCTGAGGATCGTATGGTGGCATATCAAAATCCATGGAATGTCGATTGTCTGAACCAGGACCAGATTCCGGCCCAGAATCGTCAATAGCATATCGCCAATTTTCAATCCTTGCAATTCTAGAACCTGTCTTCTTTC
This sequence comes from Atractiella rhizophila, assembly GCA_021432655.1. Lineage (NCBI taxonomy): Eukaryota > Fungi > Basidiomycota > Atractiellomycetes > Atractiellales > Hoehnelomycetaceae > Atractiella > Atractiella rhizophila. The sequence continues at coordinate 23,582 of MU271569.1, forward strand.
CACGGTTAGCACGCAGTTTTCGATCTGTCGAATCCATCTTGAACATGTCTTTCTGGATAGCTTGCATTGCTCGTTCAGCAAGAGCCTTTTCTCCCACAAACGGGCCCGAAGCTTCGCCGTCTATTTTCCTGGCTGCATCTCTCTGCTCCTCATTTTGCTCCTTCTCTGTAGTCTTGACTCGTTCTGGTGACTTGGTCTTCGAGTCGAACATCGGACTTCGGCTGCGTACTCGAGACATCTCTCTTTCTTCAGGAGATAATGCAGATGCCGGAGTCACTGGACGCGAGTGTAAGTCCTGCCTCTCCTCTCTCCTCTCCTCCCTGTCACGCTTCATCCTCTCCTTCTCTGGTTTAGGCTTTCGCAGCTTCCCAACAGACCCCTTATTAGACAGTTCTTTAGGCCGTGATTCTGCTCTCGAGCCATTTCCATCCCTGGAAGCAATGCCATCTCTAGAAGCCAACCCATCCCGAGACCCTAATCGGGAGGGAGGGTCAAAGGTACGACTGGTTGGAAGGGTACCATCAGGCAATGGCACGACATTGGTAGGTCGCGGTCTGGGTATGGGCATCTCGCGAGGATTTTCGAAGGCCTGAGGATCGTATGGTGGCATGTTAGGAGGCTTTGGCGGGGCTGTCAAAGGAGGAGGAGGACGGGTGGACGACGGTTCATTTTCGCTGATAGCTGGTAATGGTGACGGCTGTCTTGAACGGGAAGGCTGAAAGAGATAGTTTCAGACAATGCAGGACTGGTAGAAGAGATTGTTCTTACGTTGCGAGAGAAGGCAGGACTTGGTCCATTGCCTGCTCCAAAAACTGGCTGAGGATAAGATGGTACTTTGGGCATTTCTTCCTTCTCAATTTCGTTCCACTTCACTTCCACACCCTTCAACAACGTATTCACCGAGAATCGTGGTCCCTGTGAGATTTCAAGACCGATATTCGGAAGCTCGAGAGGTTGAGGAGGGAGAACTGGAACGGGAGGAGGGGATTCAGCTTTCTTGCGACTGAAGAACCCGCGCTTCTTCTTCTTCTTCGCCTTCCCTTCTCCATCCGACACAAAGCCATCACTCTCACTCATTATCCCTCCAGTGGCATCCACCTTAATCTTCATCTTGCTAGACTTGAAATCCTCTGAATCAGACTTCGAACCTGAACCTTGAGAACGCAACGGACTCGCAGACCGAAAGGCTTGCATTCGCGCCGTGTCCTCCACTGCAACTTTGGTGTTATACGAAGCGATCATATCTTTCAGCTGATCATTGAGCGACCTATCACTGGCTGTGGATTTAGGGTCTTCAACGGCTCGGAGACTGTTGAAAGCTCGAGGTTGAGGAGCGCCGGTAGTGGAAGGCCATGCGCCAGGCCGCAGGAAGGATTGTTCAACTGGAGCGGGAGACGTGACGGCGACTTTCGGGGCGTACTCAGCATTGTCAGAAGTGATGGCGTATCCTGGTTCGACCGCTTGAGACACGACAGCGACACCTTGGCGGATGGCGGGAACATTGAGCTTGCCGACGTCGTGGACGCTGTGGACGCTTGGGTTTTGAGAGTGAGTCGGAGGGGCGGAGGTGACGGGACTTGGCATGGGAGAGAAGTTTAGAAATGAAAATTGATCTTGGGTTGCTTTCTTGGGGATTGATGGAACCGGTGGTGGCTGGGTGGAGGCAGACTGAATTTCGGAGATTAAGAGACTGATCGTCTGCGGAGCAGAGACTATGGATGCAGGGGTAGTCGTCTGAGCTCTGGTAGATGGTTTTCGTCCAAAGGCTATAGGTTTGACAGGTGATGGCGGTGGGGAATCTTCATCGTTGACGGTAACTTTGGTAGAGAAGTTCGGGCCTCGTTGTTCATCAGTGGGAGGGACGGGTGTTGGTGGCCCGAATGCTTCCCGCTGCTCCATGATGGCCACCCTCAAGGCGTTTGCTTGCGCAAATGAGTTGTTCGTCTCTCTGCCATCGACTACAGATTGTTCGGTCGGAGGAGAGATGGCGACTCGAGAACGATGCATCTGGTGAGAACTTTCGGATGAGGCGCTTCCATAAATTTCGTGTGATCCGTCGATGGAGGAAGATATCGATGGCGTGAACTTGACCTTCTTCTTTCTCGAACCAGACGAAGAAAGAGAAGTCGCTCCTCCCATCCTCCCATGATCTTCATGCGACTGCGACATGGAATCTGCGACACTGTATCCACCCTCGCTCTCTCCCGTCCCAGGCCTCTTCATCCCCGGCTTTTGTGGCATGGGACGCGTCTTGCTCTTTCCCAACCTTTCTAGGTTCGGCATAGGCTCTCGGATATAGCTGTCTTCGCTCGAGACTTCGCTCAGAGTCTCTGATAACTCTGGCGCACGTCTGAGGTACACAGAAGGGTATTTAGGATACGATCCTTGGGGTGGTGCCATGGCGGCGGAGGTGGGAGTTTCGGAGCGTTCGGAGGGGAGAGGAGAGGGGGTTTGAGCGTTTCGAACGGCGGCGTAGGGATGAGAAAACATTGGTATTAAAATATCCAATCCGTGCTGAAGGATGGACTATATAGAAAACAGAAGCGTCAACATTCTGTAATCAACGTCATTGAGGGCTTTCCCACGAATTTGCGTGTAGAAGACACTTTTCTCTAAAATGCGTTTCCCTCGTAACAGAGAGCATTCATATACTCTGACACTGCGAACCCGTAGCCAGAAGTCATTATGCTCACCTGAAATAGATGTTACTGTGCCTCCTGCATATCCTACTCAACGACGTTGGGCGAGTTTCGATGTATACTCCGCCACAACCTTCCCAATAAGCACGTAGCCCTCTGACACCTGGTCTGCGGACTTGCAACTGTCCTAATGTAATATGAGAATGAAGATATTTTGTGCGCCCGGAACTGCGTCACTGCGCCAAGGAATTTCGGAGTCGTTCGAGTATAAGGAAACTGGAAGCTGGCGTGGAAGGCAGCCTGCGCAAAACGCTGGGATGGTGGATGTTCAGTGAAAAGACAAAAAGAAGGGAAGGGTCAGAATTAGACGTTGCCGTTGGCTTTGCCTTTCTGGATCTCGTGTTTCAGCTTGTCGATCTTTAACATGCAAACAAGGAACACAGCCACTGTTATTGATGATATTGATTTCTTCTCAAAGCTTATACAGTGAATGATCACCCCAGTTCCTCTTGGAACTCCCGCAGGTTTTTCTTGTCCCAGCTTCTGATAGCCAGATAGATACTTGAACAATGGAAGACCCCGTCACTTCCATCCAAACAGGGTTCGGACTTTTTGTTACCAATCAGCAGAATATTCCAGAGGCCGGTGTGGCAAATGTCGCGTAGCTTGCGCCATGAATCAAGGTGTAAGGTTCTCTATTGCCCCATAAAAGGTCCACTGTGGACGAAATAGCTGCCAAGCAATAAATCACGGGATCATAACACTCAGACTAGAGTCGAAACTACAAGCGTAGTGAAAGTCACCTCAGCAACGAGCAAGGAGCATCAAGAATTGAATTCCCAGGAAAATGTCGAAAGAAATGGACGTTGATACGACCTTGGATGAGAGCCTTTATTCCCGCCAGCTGTAACTTCGTCATTTGCTCGTTCGGATGACAAGCTGACTTTCTGGTGGCTAGGTATGTGCTGGGGCACGAAGCGATGAGGAAGATGGCGAATTCCTCGGTTCTAATAATTGGATTATCTGGTCTGGGGGTCGAAATTGCGAAGAATATAGCTCTGGGAGGTGTCAAGAGCTTGACGATCAAGGACGACAAGAAAGTAGTTGTTCAGGATTTGGGGACTCAGGTGCGCGTCTCTTCTCTTATGGATCGGACTAGTGGACGATAAGCCTACCTTGTTGCGTTCCCTCGAATGTAGTTCTTTCTCCGTCAAGAAGATATCGGAAAACCACGAGATCAAGCTTCAGTATCAAGATTGAGCGAGCTGAATAGCTATGTCCCTTGCAACGTGCTGTCCGCGCCCGTATCGGAAGAGAGTCTCAAGGGATTTTCGGTATGGAATCCTCACACCATCCCTCTTGATGCTTATTTCATTCGTAGGTGGTTGTCCTGACTGATTCTACCTACGACGAAGCCCTCAAGGTCGATGAATGGTGCCGAAAGAACAAGCTTGCTTTTATTTACGCTGAGACGCGTGGACTCTTCGGGTTCGTTCATGCCCTCCTCATGCCTTCTGGGCATGATCTCACCTGGACTCCAGGTCCGTCTTTACCGACCTCGGACCGGCTTTCATCTGCACAGATGTTGACGGAGAGCAACCTTTGACCGGTATGGTCACTTCAATTGACACGGTAAATCTTCTCTGTCGTAATACTGTAATGAAGAGACTCAAAATTTTATGTTCTCATGTCCATAGGATGAAGTGGGACTTGTGACAACTTTTGATGAGACACGCCATGGATTGTCAGACGGCGACTATGTTACCTTCTCTGAGCTTGTTGGGATGGAGAAGCTGAACGAGTCGGAGCCAAGACAGATCACTGTCAAAGGTAGTCATTCTGTCTCTAAGGGGTATTAACTCACGTATCGCAGGTCCATATTCCTTCACGATTGGTGACACTACCAATCTGGGCGAATACAAGTCTGGCGGATGGTTTCATCAAGTGAAAATGCCAAAGACGATTCAATTTGTAAGTATTACTTGTCAGCAAAGACCAGCTATCCTGACGGCGCTGCTAGAAATCTTTGGCAGAATCGACAAAAGAGCCCGAGTTTGTCATATCCGATTTCGCTAAATTCGAACGCCCCCAAACCCTCCACATCGCCTTTCAAGCTCTCTCCAAGTTTATCTCTCGGCACGGCGCTCTTCCCAAACCGAGGAACGAGCAAGATGCTGATCAGCTTCTGTCCATTGCTGAGGATTTGTGGAAATCTGCTGGACTGGAAGGAGAGATCGAAAAGACGACGGTTAAGGAGTTGGCGTACCAAGCGCGCGGAGAATTGTCACCCATGGCTGCTCTACTAGGAGGTTTTGTCGCTCAAGAAGTCATGAAGGCGGTCTCGGGCAAGTTCCATCCTCTGGTCCAACACCTTTACATCGACTCTCTTGAATCGCTGCCCAGCCAACTACCTTCCGAAGAGGACGTTCAACCCCTTGGATCGCGCTATGATGGACAGATTCAAGTTTTCGGGAAGACGTTCCAGGAAAAACTTGCGACATCGAAGCAGTTCTTGGTTGGATCCGGCGCGATTGGATGCGAGATGCTCAAGAATTGGGCGATGATGGGTTTGGGCACGAAGGGTGTGATTCACCTCACCGATATGGATCAAATCGAAAAGAGCAACCTCAATCGTCAGTTCTTGTTCCGGAAGAAGGATTTGGGAAGCTATAAGTCCCAGGCGGCTGCCAGAGCTGCGGCAGAGATGAACCCTGAACTAGAGGGTAAGATTTTGGCCAAGACGATCGCTGTGGGAGCAGATACGGAGAGTGAGTTCGAGCCATATCGATCTCCACTGCTCTGACATGTTATAGATGTTTATGACGACGCCTTTTTCGAGTCCCTTAACTTTGTGACGAACGCGTTAGACAATGTTGCCGGGAGACAATACATGGATCAGCGCTGTGTCTACTATCAGAAGCCTCTGCTTGAATCTGGAACTCTGGGAACGAAAGCGAATGTTCAGGTTGTGGTTCCCTTCTTGACAGAGAGCTACTCGAGTTCTCAAGATCCGCCAGAGAAGTCTATCCCTCTTTGTACTCTGAAGGTTTGTTTCAACCCATTCTATTAGTGAGGTTCTGATATAAGAGCAGAGCTTCCCCAACCAAGTTGAGCACACGATCGCTGTGAGTAACTGTTGCAGACAGACCGATGGATACTCAATGTTTCGCTGCAGTGGGCGAAGGAAAAATTCTTGGAATACTTTACCGATCCCGTTCAGGACGTTAACCTCTATCTCTCGCAACCAAACTATCTTCAATCCATTCAGCAAGGAGGTTCCATAGAACAAAAGTTGACCTCGATCAAGTCGTACCTGGTCGATCATCGTCCATTAACATTCGACCAATGCATTGAATGGGCAAGGCTCCAGTTCGAGCATGAGTATGCGAACGAGATTAAACAGCTCCTTTACAGTCTTCCTAAAGATCTGGTAGGTTTTGTGCTATTAGAGTTACGAGTGGAAGTTAATGGACGCGAATCTAGATCACCAAGGAAGGCAACAAGTTCTGGTCCGGGCCAAAGCGCGCTCCCGACGTGCTTCAATTCGACCTCAACGATGTTTGTGCTTAGTTTAGATGAATTACCTTCGCTGACTACTCGACCTCACAGCCTACTCACTTCGAGTACCTCGTTGCCGCCTCCAACCTGCGCGCTTTCAACTACGGTCTGACAGGTTCGAAAGACCCAGCTGTTTTCAAAAAAGTCGTCGACACAATGACGATCCCTGTGTTTACACCCAAGAGTGGGGTCGTGATTCAGACAAAGGACGATGAACCTGTCGAGAGCGGGTCAGGAACAGGTACGATCTACCCTTAAGAGCTCATCAACGTCCTGACCTGTCGCTGCAGCTGAAGTCCCTGTAGAGACCCCAGATGTGAACGAGCTCGTAGCTGCCCTTCCTGAACCTTCGTCACTGGTTGGCTTCAGACTTCACCCAGTAGAGTTTGAGAAGGACGACGACACAAACTTCCACATGGACTTTATCACTGCTGCCTCCAACCTCCGAGCGATCAATTATGGCATTGGCATCGCCGATAAACATAAGACTAAGCTTGTCGCTGGAAAGATTATCCCCGCTATCGCTACTACTACGGCGCTGGCAACTGGCCTAGTTTGCCTGGAGCTTTACAAGTTTCTAGATGGAAAGAACAAGCTGGAGGATTACAAGAACGGCTTCGTCAATTTGGCGCTTCCTTTCTTCGGATTCTCAGAGCCCATTGCTGCAAAGAAGAACAAGGTTAGTTTTGGTCCTTCAGAGGGGATCCTTGTCTCATTCCTGGCCGGCAGTACAACGATGTTGAATGGTCTCTCTGGGATCGTTTCGAGATCAAGGGAGATGTGACCCTGGCGGAGTTGATTAAGATCTTCGCAGATAAGCACGAGCTTGAAGTCACGATGATGAGCAGCGGAGTATCAATGCTTTACGCCATGTTCATGCCCAAGGCAAAGAAGGAAGATCGGTTGAAGATGAAGTCCGTTAATTTCATTCCTCCAGTATGGCTAGTATTGATGCTGACGATTTTAGGATGAGTGAACTCGTAGAAAGTGTGGGTAGAAAACCCATTCCACCACATGTCAAGGCTATCACAGTCGAGATAATGGCCGATGGAAGGGATGGTGAGGACGTTGAGGTGCGTGTTAAGACTCACACTCTCACCTTGGATGTACTGATGCTCGCCCCAGGTCCCTTTCATCAAAGTGTACATTCGATAGAACAAATCCTAAATTGTGCTTCATACAACAAACACTCAATCATGTAATGTTACACTCTACATTCTTTGTTTTGTCAAGGAAATAAATGAACAAATATGTCAATGAATCCCATTCATGTTTAACTGCTCCTTGATGGCTGATTATCACGCTTCCTTTGGAAGGTTCAATCGATTCCTGAGGCCATTCATAGATAATATCTCATCCTTCATTCCGTTCAACTCATCTAGATCCCAAGTTGCGTTCACGAAGCGACCGTTTAGCCAATCGTGCTTTCCGCTCGTCAGGCGTATAATCGTGCCTACAGGTCCACATGGTCATCCTGTACAACAATAACGAGGAAGAGATCATACCGGCTGCCAGTTCTAAGGTGTCAATTAGAAAAGCTTGGATCGCAGGGGTAGCAGCAGCAAGCCCCGTCCTTCCCCACCAACAAGAGTAAGCATCGACGAAGTCTTTAGTAGTTTGGTAGGAATGGATGGAAAAAAGGAGGGTAAGACTTACTTGATTGCACCCGGATGAAGAACTATTGCTTTTACGTCGTCTCCGTATTCGAGAGGGAAGAACTCGATGAATCGGTTGAGTGCATGCTTGGACGTCTGATATGCGCTCCGGCCTTCATCCCATCCAAAAGAAATGTGAACTCATCACGCTTGTAGAAAGGGCTATGATGAACAGACGAACCGATCCATCGGTTTTGCGCCGCTAGGCTGCCCACGCAGATAAAGTAACCTACCGCACCCAGTCGTCGATTAATCCTGATGCATGATGGTGACATTGAATGCGAAGAGCACCTACCTTTTGTTTTCAACAGATGTGGGATTGTGTGATGCGCAACCACATAATTCGCTAAGGGAGAGGTGTCAGATTTGCCTTCAACTGGTGACAGCAACAGGACTTCGTACATTTTACGTTTGCTTCCCAAACACTCCACCATTCCTACATTAGCTAATCTGTCACTTGTCCAAAGCCCAAAGAGTTATCGACGCACGTCTGGGTCCATATCCGCAACTGACAACGTCATCAACATAAGAGACAGCGTTAATGAGGAAAAGACGCACTCTTCGTGGGGACATGATTAGCACCAGCGTTGCTGATACATCGTTAAGCCAGAAGTCCAAGTGGATGAGCACACCCACCTCACCACGACATCGATCTTACCAAATCTCTCGACACATTCCTGCACAGCCCGCTTCACCTCATCGCTCTTTGTTACATCCGTCCTCTGCGTTACGACCTGTACGCCATCGGCTGATCCTTCGATTTCCTTTTTGGCGTCTTCGAGGGAGTCCTCGTTGCGTGCGAGGAGAACAACGGCCGAGCAACCCGCACGGGCAAAAGCAAGCGCTGTAGCTCTTCCTATCCCTCTTCACCAATCGATCAGAAATGCAGCCCGTCTGATCGAGCCAGCAAGGCAGCAAGAACGGTGCTCACTTGGATGCTCCTGTGACGAGAACAACACGTCCTGTCTGCCGGTGATTTTCTAAGGCAATTCCTGGGTACACATCGTGATGTTTCGTGATAGCTAGGTCTTCAACAAACGTGGCCATATTGCAAAAGATGTAGATGGGCCAAAATGCGAAAGGGGTTTAGATGGCGGTTTGCAGTTCATTACCTCACTTTCAGTTTATGGCCGAGGAAGATGTCGAATCAGGCGGAATACTGCCAGGGATAGTGGCTAGTAGTAATCACTCCCTTTGCCTACGAGCTCCAGCTCGAGACTCGGGAACCCTCTGTAGGAAGCAGGACCTCCCGGCGTGCACACTGCAAAGGGGAAACCGACAGATGCGCACTGCGCACTCCTTTGAATTTCCCTTTCCTTACTAGTTGTGGCTGAGGAAGCGTGCATGAACTTGGTGATCATCGCGCTCCCTTCAGCATTATTACTTATTTCAATACCCAGCAGCCAGAGAACCAATGAAGAAATATCCTCGAAGGAAGGGTCGCCTTACATTGCTCAATTTCCTGCTGATTTCATCTTCGTCCATCGGGAAGGAAAGGAGAGTCACGTGCGAGCAACTTCAGTCCACGAACGTCTCTCCCGCTGTGCTCAATACTTCTCCTAGCTCTGCCTTTAAAAGCCAGCCCGAAGTTTCACGCATCCTACGACCTCCACTCTTGCTGTTTCATTCACTTTTACCTTAGCTCTCCGTCGCTCGATGTGCATCGCCTAACGGAGGGGATTCACAGCTCTTCCTCAACAGACATTCTGTTCAGAAGTTCACCAAGAAGAAACCATATTACACAAACTGTTCAGTGGGGCGTTGAAGCTTGATTCAAGCGGGTAGCGTGGCGCGACACAGAAACATATCCGTATGTTGCTCTTTTGTCAAGCGACAAAAAAAAAAAAAAAATACTGTGCATTATCCCGTTCCATCTGCTTCAGGCATGAAATGGACCCTGAGGTCAGCAATGGAGCTGGAAGAATTCCAGTTCTAAGGAGTTGGCTAGAAATTACATTGAATGTATTGATGCTTGCATGTGAAATGTATGACAATTTAAACAAGAGGGGAGGCAAGAGTCTCCAACAGGAAACATGACATTGCCCTCTAGTTGCTTATCTGTAATGCTAACAATTTTGGGGTAGCAGTATCTTCCCAAGTTGCGGACTTTGACTTTAACATCAATCTCTCCTACGGTCACGCTTGCACCGCGGTTATTCTCACAGACTTCCACTGTTCCATGATGCAAGACTCCCAACCAGGCCCACCGTTTCCTTCGTTAACCGGCATCGGCTCTACACTTTCCTCTTCTTCTCCAGTCCGACTCATTATCAGAGTGTACGACCTCCTGCCTCCTTCCACCCTCGGCACCTTGCTCAATTTCTCCGGTTTCGGAATACATCACACGGCTATCCTGTTTCCAGGGATGGTCCCACCTTTGGAATTTGCTTATGGCGGACACGACGAGGATTTCACGGGTGTGTTCGTGACTGGACCCTATGGAAGTGGAGGGGCGATGAAATTAAGGTGGTATATGGATTTGGAGGTTGGGGAATGTTTCGGAGAGCAGTGGGAGAAGGAGTTTGGGAGAGGAGGGAAGAATCTGAAGAGGAAGAGAAGTTTGGACCGTGGGGAAGAGGGAAAGGAAGTGAAGGGATTGAGGAAGTTGGGGAACCGTAATGAGGCTAATTCGACTTCAAACCTCATTTCAGGTTCGGAAGGACCAACTCAGTCCCCTCCACAACGAGCAGACTCACTACTCCCTCCTTCACGCCAGAATACAACTTCTTCAACCGCCGACTCATACGACTATCCCCATCGCTCCTTCACAGACGTACCGATGTCTAACTTTGTGCTCGACTCTACTGAGTCTCTTGACGACGTCGACGAATGGGGGAGCAAGAGACGACTCTCTACCCTCACCACTGGCACCACAAGGACAAACACAACAGCTTCATCCGTGCACTCGACCGCTCCTTTGACGAATGGCGCTTCGAGCGAACGGTACGGAGAAGACGAGGGAGGGTGGGAGGATGAACTGCCCACGAAGGGAATGGAGGGGTTGAAGAGGGCTCTAAAGGTTGTGGAGGGAATGAGGAGTGAGGAGAGGTGGAGAGGGAACAGATACGAGTTGTTGACCAAGTTTGTTCCTCCTTCCTGATTCCCACAAAAGTTGATGAGTTGAGATTAGTAACTGTAATACGTTTACATCCGAGCTCGCTTACAAGCTAACTGGCCGTCGTGCACCTGGTTGGCTCAATCGTGCGTTGTTTCTCCTTCTTTCAAGTTTAGCATTGAACACGAGAATTTGACAACAGGAGCCGCCTGGTTCGGCAAATCTTTTCCATGCCTAGTCCCTGCCGACTGGATTGAACCTCCGCCAGCTGCCTCTGCGGCGCCGACAACGCATGAGAGAGATACAGAGGTCGTGAATGTGAGCTATGACGAGAGGAAGAAGGACAGGATGACGGTGGAGGCGAGTCGAGTCGAGATGGTACCTCTGAGTCCATCGACGACTTGAACGGGATGGAGCCAGCGTGGATATCTATTTAATACCACTTCCATTATCATGATGTTAAATTGTCTGAGTTGTTTATTTTTGCGCCATTGAGGATTTGGATACCCTTTGTTCACGGTTCACTATGTTTGTGTAACTTGCTTCCCTTGAAATGTTGTGCATAGCTCTTTGATGTTTTAAACCATGTGCAGGCGGACCTTGGAATTCTGAGAGAAGAAACAACAACTAGATCATTGCACATTGTGGACACTGACACTGAAAGATGAGACACTTCCTGCAACGTAGACTTGTTGGACAAATCAACATGATCAGTGGAAAGAAAGAAAAAGATTGCAAACTAGAAGTAAGGAGACTCAAACCCTCAGGCAGTTCGAGAATGGTGAAGAGGAAAAGGGAATGAAGGAAAGGGAGTCCTGAATATGTCAGGTCTAAATCACAACATGAGATGAGGTATTCCGAGTGCTAGATGGGGTGAGAGATCGATGGCATAACGTGGTATGACAAGACAGAAACACGAGGGTAAAGTGTCTGTAGCGACATGAAGAAAACATAGGACGAAAAAATGTGAATGTCAGTCGAAGAAGAACGACGAGTTGTGTAGATGCGAACAGATGACGACGAAAGGCGGAATGCGAACGATAACGCGACGATGCGACTGTCTTCATTTTCGACGGAATCTACCTCCTCAGCCCCCTGCGCCTCATTGTCCCTTTCCCTCTGAAAGGTGATGGCGCCTTCTCTTCATTCCTGCTCGATTCCGCGATGGCAGACGCATCTATGTCCACTCTCTTCTTCTTCTCCAACTTTGTATCGCGAAAAGGATCCAGCCTCGGGACTCCGACACCATTCGATCGTATGATCTCTTTCTCCTGAATGATGCACTTGGTTTCGACGCCATGATAGACCGGTTCCTCCCCCGCCCTCTTCCTCAATACTTCCTTCCTCATCTTGGCAAAGGCCGTATTCCACTCCTCGAGTTCTTCAAGGGCAAACCGTAAGCTGTCGAGTTTGTTGACCAGCTCAATGGTAGCACTACAGATGGAAGAGGCAGAATAGAGGTCAGAAGAGGCCAACGCCCACTCCCGGAATTTGTACGCTGTCGAGTCGACATCGAAAGAGAAGGCGATAATGAAGAGGTGGAGGAAGAGGAAATGAGGGGAGTAGGGAAGTGGGGTAGGGAGGCCGTCAGGAGAATGGAAGCGATGTAGCCGGTGGAGGAGGGATAAGGTGTGAAATACCGTAGCGCGGGGTGTTGGGAAGCTAGTGATGATTTGATGCTAGAGGACCAGTGAATAATTGTCTCTAAGGGAGAGAGAACAACTCACGATGTAATGTTGGAGGGAAGGCAAATCGGTGCCTTTATTCATCACCGCTTTCCCTTCACTATCCAACTCCACTTCGGGTTCTTTGTAGTGCACGAACGCTAACAGTTCTGCCTTCACGAACGAAGCGAGATCCGCTTGCTCCTGAAGATCAGAACCTAATCGCGTATCGTCCCTACTACCTTCCTCGGCGGGTATACATCCTGATACTCGAACTCTCCTCCTCGCCCTCCTCGGGAGTGGAACAGTCGGTTTATCTTGTTCTTGCTCTTGCTCTTTCATCACACCTTTTGACGATGAGGCGACGGGAAAGAACAAAATGATAGGCTGGAGAATGGCGGGTCTACGAGCACCTGCAGTGCGGCGTCGACGTGAGATAAGAGGCTTGGTGATAGCCGATAGGCTGGAGGCAATAGTTCGTCGTTTCTTCACATCCCTAGTGGTCTCTACGGCCGGTGTCGACGCTGCGTCTTCTTCAAACTCGGCGGCCTTTCTTTTCCTGACGATCGAATGATAGCCCGAATCCTCTGAACTCTTTCGCTTCATCAAAACGGAACGGCTACGTCGCGGCCGGATGGAAGGTGCAGCGCTGGATTCCGCTGTACTCGATTCATTGTAAAGCTGGGGAGAGCTTGTAACCGAGGTCATCTGGGTATCGTCGGTGTCGGTCCTCGCCAAGGTCGAAAAGTAGGAAAAGCCGCCGTTCGATGCCAGGGTGTCGTCGTCAGATGCGGAAGGGTGGGACATCCCCTCGTCGTCGGATTCAAGGAGAGAAAGCTGGGAAAAGCATTTCGCCAGGTCCAGCACCTCTATTCCTGAGGAGGTATTCACGGGATCTTGATTATCGTCGATGGACAGAGGGGAATAAGGTAGAGATATGGCTACAAAGCAAAATTAGCACTTGTTCAATCTCTCAACGGAATGCAGAGAATGGAATGTTTCCTCTGCAATCCAACCACCAATCTAGCAGATGATAAAGGATACTCACCATGCTTCGACACCTTCCCGCTCCTTGCCTCTTCCTTTTTCTGCTTCTTGAGCAAAACCTTTCTGTCCTTCTGATCATCCTTCTTCAGTGTCCATAACTCTTGCACTCCGCCCAACAACGATGTAAACTTTGACTTGCTAGTCTTGAACGATTTAAGAGGATCGAAAGGCATCCTTCGCAATTTCGCTGCCACAATCAGTCTTGGTCGTTCGTAAATTCGCTTGCGAACCGTCCAATCAGTTGAGAAAAACGCAAAGGAAAAGAAAGTCCGGAAGGGTTGGAGGAGTTTGCTGTTCAGATGATCGGATGTGTATGCAAGATTGGTGGGACCTATTTGCCCCAAATAACCGAAAGAAATCGATAAGGCAGCAGCAGTTTGGAAATGTTAGACGAAGCGTTGAGGTTTATAGCCCCTCAAAGGCTCACAAAGCCCTTGTCGGCAGCTTTGGGACCTTGTGTGGTGGTGGTTGAGTTTGAGGACAAGGCGAGGCTTGTTGAAAACGATGATCGTGACTCAGCGAATTAAAGTTGGCTATTGGCCAGCCGATATCATGGTGGTAAAGAAAGAGAGCGCCAAGGAGGGCAAAGAAAGAAGTAGAGAGGCAAAAGGTTTACGGGATTCAAATATTGAGCAAGGATTCATGGTGTGACGTTGATTTGTTGTTTCTTCCCAGATACTGTCAATTCTCTTATCCCAAAGTTCCAGCCAAGCCAAGATAATCCAAAATTCTGTGCAATTCGGTATACATGGCGAAGGTGGCGAAGGTTAGACTGAGATATTTGACGGAGGTTGAAAATTTGGTAAATCATGTGGCTTTTTATGTCGTCCAGTTGATGTGCAAGTCTTACTACTTAGATCCCTGCTCTGGTTATGTAAAAATTATAATCTGACGATGATAATGTTCTGTCGGTTTTTATTCTACGTTCATTTTCGGCCATTTAGGCTGCACTAAATATTAAGGATTAGGTTGATGATACGAGTGTACATGCTGAGAATGGGAGCAAAGAATAACTGAGAGTGGATGGCGTTAGAAATACTTGCTCCGAACAATATGTTCCGCTTCCTTCTTCACTGTCACCTTTTCACCTTGTTGTTCACCTAACAACTCATGTTCTTCTTCCTCCTTCACTCTCTCCTCTCGCTCCACCTCAATCTTTACTTGCGGCCCGTTTTTCTCTTCTTCTGGCTCGAGCTTGAGCTTGGTTTCTTGCATGATGACTACCACCTTTTTCTTTCGCTTCTTCTCATCCTGTCGACTGGGACACAATCCTTGGTCACCTACCGCACATTCTCCACATTTTGGGCCAACAGGGAGGCATATTTTTTGCCCTGTAGGGGCTAGTATCAACACACAATCTGAGTAGATAAGAGGCAATGCTCACCAAAACCAACAAGCATTTTGTTGATGTGCGGATGTAATTCTTTGGGAAGCCATGATTCAAGGTTGAGACGCGTCTTCTCAGGGTCGGTAGTTGGAGGTTTGTGCCATCCTAAGCGATTAGTTATCCGATGTACCTATGTCTATCTCAAATTTTCCTCTCGCTATAGAAGTAGCAGAAGAACTGACATGTGTGTCTACTCCTATTCCAAGATTTAACTTCCAAGCGGATTGCAGGCAGAGCTGTTCGAGATTCTTAGATAATCGTTCACAGGCATCGAAATAGACTCGCAAATGCCATCTTAGGTCCCACTCCAGGCAGAGAGACAAGTTCTTCCACTGTTTTTGGGACCTCTCCTTCGAATTTGTCCTTGAGCATTTGAGCTACGCCTTTCATGTATCCAGCCTTCCGCCTCCAAAATCCAACCTTGTTGATACACGCCGCAAGGTCTTCTTCCGGTGTTAAGAGAACAGACTCGAGACAGAGCCCATTGGGAAGAGTGCGAATGAGGTTTGCGATCGCGGCAGCCGTTACTTCGTCTTTTGTTTGGGAGGACAGAAGTAGAGATATTCTGACTCAACAAAGAAATGTCAGCAGTGGGGGGGTGAGATGTTTCTAAAGAGATGAAAGCGCACAGTTTCCGAAATCGCATATCCTTCTCCATTTGTCAGCAATGAAAATTGTGGCTCGACAGGCGTACTCTTTCGCTCGCTACCTCTCCCTCAACGACTCCCGCCCGCTCACATCCCATAGTGTCAACAGGGGCCACAATGCCTTCCCTTTGCACTCTGATAAGTTCGTAGACCTCTCGCCATCTTTCGGGCTCAGGATGCGGTGTCGCGAGCGAGAGAACGATCTTCGGCTTCTTTGCTGATTTGGTAGGCGAGGCAGCACTCGGAGCGCGCCGCTTCTTGGGCTTCACTGGAGGAGGTGATGGAGAAGATAAGGGGGAAGAAGCCGAGCTAGTTGAACGCGTTAATCCAGCACCGTTGGAAGCCATTCGTCAAATGTCTCAAGTTAAACTTCCCATGACTCTTTCCGGACGGGCGGTGGGAAGTGTGACGCAACGTCTCCTTTTCAATCAAGAGCAGTCCAACCGCGAACTTACACTTGAGATCACGAATGGCAGGGAACAGCGGCCTCAATTTTGCGCCATATTCTGACCCTCCAGATATCTCTTCAACCTCGAAAACCCCATTCTTAACGAGTCAGAAGCGTCCCGCTTGGTTCGCATCGAGTTCGCAACAGACCCTTCCCACCGCTTATTCGGGCTATCACTCTGGTGGAGGGGTACCGAATGCACAGTTTGGAAATGGCGAAGCGGCGGATGCTTGGGAGACGAGGTTTGGTTGGCGGATTGATGTGGAAAGTGGCGTTGCGTACATAGGTGGGGTCATCACAGGTGGGTTTCTCTAATCCTGAGGCACGCACGGGTGTTCATTATGCTTCTCTCTTGGTGTAGCTATTCCGCTACTTATTCTGGAGACCCATTCTTCACACGTCCGATTTCACGCCTACCAATCCCTCCTGCTGGACATCATCATACTTTCTCTTCACGCTTTCTTCCTCCTTATATTCCCAAAGTGGTTTCAATACCTCCTTATCCCTTGCGATATTGCAGCCGTGGTGTATCTTGCGAGAAGAGCATTCAAAGAAGCACCGGACTTGGAAAAGTTTAGACTGCCGATCATTGGGGATTTAGCTGAGCGGTGGGTCGAAGAGGAGTGATATCTTTAAGCTGTAATGGGTAAATTATGAGTTGAGTCTTTGTTTTATGTTGGGAGACTTGTAATGCATCGTGGTGTTGTTCGTGTGTTCTCCTTAGACACTTTCCTTTTCATTTAAGCTCAGGACGACTTCATTCCATTCCCATTCACCGCAATGCATTGTAATGTGTCCTCAGCAGCTCTTGACATCTGTCATGCCTCTCAGAACTTACGGGACACCATGATGCGTTCAATCTGCACTAAGTGATGTGCTTTAAAATGTTCTCAACGACAACCCTTGACATAGAGACGTACGGACTGCTGAGCTCATTCTTCACAAGTTAGATATGATTCACCACTCCGTGGTCCCGGAAAACAGAGGAAGACCTGACTAGTGGAATGCCTGCTGTCGTTGACAATTTCACGCTGTTTGGCGTTCAGCATGCCGCACAGTTCAGAATTTCAGTAGCATTCGGTATTGATCCTGCCTCCAGTGTCAAATATATTCCTCATTGATGTTGACGCATTAGCCGAACCTATCGCAATTCCTGTAATTGTAAACAAGGAGGAAGACGTTTCCCACCTTCTTGGACAGCTAGAGGATTACTCGTCGCAACCAGTGACCAGCGATGGGAGCCTGTTACTCTCAGTAATAACACGATCGCCAGCGGACTCAGGCTTAGATGAGGACGAGGAAGGCGAAGGAATAGGGTGCAGTTGCCCCATCGATCCAACCTCTGGTTCACAATGTACATCTTCTTCCGAGGATTGTGAATGCGTTTCGAGCTTCGGTAATTTTTACGACTCGTTGAACGATTCAGCTTCCAGTCAAGTCACCAGCGTGTTGCAACTCGCTGCCGTTCCTCCCGACTTCCCTCTGCGCGAATGCAGCCCTCTTTGCTCCTGTTCACCTGCTCGATGCAGCCTTCGAGTCTCACAGCTGGGAGTTCGAGTATCGCTTTCCATTCGAAAATCTGAGACAATCGGAGGAGCAGGACTCTTCGCGGAGCAGAGGATCGTGAAGGGGACGTTTGTATGCCTTTATTCAGGAGAGATGATCGATGCAGAAGAAGCAAGGAGGCGGCGTGCGGAAGGGATGAAGGACAACTATATCCTTTCCGTTCGAGAACGTTCACGAGCCGTTCAGGAGAGCAACTTCTCGACAGAAGTCTGGACCATCATCGATGCGCGTAAAACAGGGAACGTTGGCCGCTTCGCAAATCATGCTTGTCCTCCAGCTCATAACCTCATCTTAGTCCCTGTCCGACCAGTTGGTTCGGTGCATCCTTTGATTGGGATGTTTGTGAGGAGGGATGTGGAGAGTGGAGAGGAGTTGAGGTGGGATTATGGAGATGGGCTCGAGGGATCCAGATCCGCATCAGATGGAGAATGGGAGCATTGGCGAAGAACAGCGTGTCTTTGTGGGAGTGAACGATGTAGAGGGTGGCTACCTTTCGGTGGGGATGCAAACGCGATCGGTTGAAGGACTGCAAGAAGTAGGTGAATGAGTGCTGTAAGATTCAATGAGCATTGATTTGGGACGTGAGCTTGAGAGCTCGAATATCACATGGATGCCTTGCACGTAAATTCAAGGTTCAAATCTCAAGGTCTTCCACCAGCGTCAGCATCATCCCAAACGTTCGACCATTTGTCCCCACACTCTCTTAACGTCCTCCTAGCAATCCCAATCTCCTCCTCATCCCACTCTCCAAAGAATAAAAGAACAATTAACTGTTGTCCTCTCACCGCTTTCTCCTTGCCTGATCCAAGCCGATCCACAAAGAACCAACGGATGAAGTCTGGGAAATGGAACCAGTCCACCGCACAGTACGAAAGCTTGATGTATTCTATCGCCATGGCACTTTTCAATGTGCTGAAGAACTGACGGGAAACAAGATTTGAAGTTTCCTGTCCGCCGTCGATGGAGAGAGTAGTGAGTTGTTTGAGGTATGAAAAATCCAGTGGAGTGGGAAGGATGGATATATTTCCGTCGTCACTGAAAGGGGAGAGCTCGAGATTGAGAAGTTTTAGAAGAAGTGGCAGAGGGGAGCCTGAGATGGAGGAAGCGACGGGACACACATTGGTCAAAGTCAGGTGCAGGAGGGTATGTGGGAGGAAGAGTGATGGCAAAGGTGGGTAAGATTGAAGTGCTAGGGATATGAGGTCAGGAGGTAATTGGAGGCCTCCTGGTGCAGAAGGGATGGAGGAGGAGGAAGGTGAGTCTTCCACTCCGTAAACGAAGAGCCGTCTGATCCCACTCATCCTCCGTGTTAGGTTCTCTACCTCCTCCTTCTTCCACTTTCTTGAACCTCCGCGTTCGAATGTTAACCTTTCCACCGCTTTCAAGCTTGCAATTCCATCCAATACTATCTTTGCATCCTCCTCATTCCAAAAAGCATCCAGAGTCACGTCCGTCACATTGGGTGAACCGAGGATGACCTCTTTTGCACTCCCGATACTGATCCTCTGGCGGAACCACACATACCTCCACAAACGTCCAGCATCAGGGTAAAGTCTCAAGCGAGTATACTTCTCCTCCGCAGAATCAGGTTCGGTCCAATAAGCAGCTGAAACAGACCTCCAGAACTGGCATACGTCAGACAGTCGGGAAGCTGTGTCGCATCCGAGGGAATACGCTTCTTTCGCTGTGAGCAAGTCGAAGATAAGTGAGAGGAGCTCTGCAGGTAGGCGTGAGATGGAGCATGGAGTAACCCCCGGAGTTGGGGCGAGTGAGAGTTGAATAATGTTCGCCGTGCTCTGACGGATTGATGGGACGGTCGATACTTCGGCATCACTGACAGGCACGAAGTGTTCTTTGTCTCCAGAGTAGAGGATGACGGGGGCAAAGATGGCGTGTGATCGATTTTCTGGAAGGAGAGGGAACGAGCGAGTTAAAGGGTCCAGTTGGACTGACGGATGTTCGAAATCAACATGTGCAGAT
>MU271570.1:0-13347 GCA_021432655.1 Atractiella rhizophila
ACGACGGTCTTCCCCTCCTCTCAGACGTCCGTGATGTTGCCGAAGCACATGTGCGAGCTCTCCAAGTCCCAGAGGCGAAGGGCCATAGATTCATCATTTCGAACGGCGCCATTCTCTGGAGAGACCTAGTTAAACAGCTAGGCGAGGAGAGGCCAGAGCACATGGATAGGCTGCCGAACGTTCCGAGTGATCTCAAGCCGGAGACGAGAACGCTCGCGAAGTTGGATACGACTCCTGCTCGGGAATTGCTGAAACTGAAATTTACTGATGTGATGAAAACGTTCGAAGACACGATCGATGAAATTTTGAAAAGGGAAAAGAAGGGATGGGCTCATTGATACCTTTATGATTTGCAGATATTGTGTCCAGCAGATCTCTCATCAAAGGGAACATGCTTCCCATTTCTTTAAATAATTCTGTTCACAACATCTTTGAAGACGATTACCTCTTGAAATACGTTACACAAAGGAATAAATGAGCGCAATGTTGTTCAAGTTAAACTAAGTGCTTCTGGCTCTTGAAGGTACACACGATTCTACTCCAGTACGAGAAGTCGTTGCGTGCACACTTCCTGCTCTAAAACCCAGACATTCAATCTTAAATCACGCCCACAAAGTTCACCGTGAAACCCGAAGTATCTCATTTTTGGGATTCGAGAGCATCTGGCTGGTACTCAAGTGACTCGACGTCAACAAAGCAAGATACTTTCTCAAAACTCACATTACTGAGTCGTATCTAGAGCTGGACTATTTCTAGTAACACTCGTTCCCTTTGGGCACAATGTTCGTCTAGTTTCGCTCCACCAAGGCGCCGTAGTCAGCAAGCCTCCACCACCCGGCGATTCCGGGTGGTACATTCATCTGCTTCCCCGCTGACAGGGATTGAATGGATACGGCTTGAAAGTGGTGAACGGTCATCGCTGACAGGTCTCTCTCGTTGTGGAGGAGCAGAGCGTTCAACTGGAGGGGCCAGTAGGTTCAGGAGTTTTCCAAATGTGGGAGGGGCATATATATATATATACACCAGCGCAAGCTATCACCTTGTCCCATTGACGCAACAATTTGCGGGAAAGATATGGCAAGAGTACTGGTCACAGGTGCAAACGGTTTCGTGGGTATCCACGTAGTACGTCTGCCTCCTCGTCGCCTTGTGACTGTTGCGTTGATGGCAATTACTTTGATTTGGTTTTGTCCCATTTAGGTGGACAGATTGCTTCAGTCAGGATTCTCTGTTCGAGGGACCGTCAGATCGGTTTCGAAGTCAGGTGCTTATCTGGAGAGAAAGTTCTCAGAGTTTTTCAAGGACAAGAGGTTTGAGGTGGTCGAAGCTCCAGACCTACTCTATGGAGATTTGTCTAGCATCGTGAGAGGTACGACTAGTCCTTTCATGTTTTCTCCAACAAATCATTTTCTCACCTCACGAATGTGACGGTGTCCAGGTTGCTCCCTCATTGCTCATGTGGCGAGCCCATATCATTTCCAAACCAAAGACAACGAGCGCGACATGCTCCTCCCTGCCATCGACGCTACCACCAACGTTTTGAAATACGCCAAACAGGAGGCGGTGAAGAGAGTCGTCGTCACTTCGTCTTGTGCGGCAGTTTTCGATGCGAAGCAAGGAGGGTGTTGGAGAGACTATACTTACACTGACAAAGGTGCACATTTCTGAACCTGGTGCTGATATATACATTTGCTCATAACTCTGATTGGGACGTAGATTGGAACTCCACCACTTACGCGGAAGCGAAGGCATCCACGCTGCCTGTCGCTGTTTATGCAGCGTCTAAGAAATTTGCTGAACAGGCAGCATGGGATTTCGCCTCTTCTAACAACATGGAGCTTGTAACTAGTGCGCTTTTTGTTCCACCACGGTTTTTCTGGACTAATGATCGCCCCAGTCAACCCGCCTATGATATATGGACCTGCCCTCCAAGACATCAGCAGCCCCGAAGCCCTCAATACTTCTTCCGCAAACATATACAATCTCCTCACGTCGTCATCCCGTTCTGCTCCACTCCCAGAAGACCGTCTTCCCCTCCTCTCAGACGTACGAGATGTCGCGGAAGCGCATGTGCGAGCTTTCCAAGTCCCAGAGGCGAAGGGTCATAGGTTCATTGTTTCAAACGGCGCCATTCTTTGGAGAGACCTGGTTAAACAGTTAGGCGAGCAAAGACCAGAGCTCAGGGATAGACTGCCGAACATCCCAAGCAATTTGGAGCCAGAGAACAGGACGCTGTCAAGGTTGGATTCGGCCCCAGCTAGGGAAGTGTTGGACTTGAAGTTTACAGATGTGATGAAGACGTTCAATGATTCGATCGACGAACTTTTAGAAAGAGAGAAGAAGGGTTGGACTGATTGATCCATTTTTGGATTGATTTGTGAACACGTGATTAGTTAAAATGAAACTCCTATTTCCTTGACGTATTCTACCTCTCACACTCGCAAGGGTGTTGTTACAAATGGTTAAAATACTTTGCAGAAAGGAAAAGGCACTAATGCAACATTGGTAACCTAGTTTCTCCCTTGTTGACACTGTCACTCAAATAAGCTCTGAAATATTGCTTCCGGCCGATGTTTACACGCAGATCGGAATCATCGTCCTTCTTCTCATAACATAAACAACTTCGCTTTCACCTGCACAGTCTTTCTGCGGCTTCCAGCATCACAGCGAAGATGGGCAAGACATACCGCTCGCAGCCAGGCGGAGGGGGCAAGAAAGCACGACCAGTTCCCCGTGTCAAATCTCGACGGAATAGACCTGATGTTCGTCTTGCCCCTTTGCCCCAGTCTCGCTCAGTGCAGCCATGCCGATAATAATGGGACTGGGTGGATAGCTCATAACTGAAGACCCTGAGTCGTACGATCGCGGCCTGAAAGCTCAACTAAAATCTATGGGCTTATATGCAGCCCACACAATGGGGGATGGGAACTGTCTCTTCCGGTCCATCCCTTCCCCAGAAATGCCACATAGAGCTCACACAATGAGAGCAGAGCGCTTTCCGACCAATTGTTTGGCACCCCTAATGCCCATTTGCAGTTGAGGAAGGAAACGGTCGAGTTCGTGCGCAGTCATAGGGAGCAGTATCTCGCTTTTGTAGATGAGGATGTATGGGGTAACTGGGACGGATATCTCCGGGGAATGAGCACTAGCGGTATGTATTTCTTTTTGGGTTGGTCACTGTTGGGTAAAGAATGCCTTGGGATGGGTAGGGACGTATGGCGGACATTTGGAACTCTCAGCGTTTGCAAAGTTAAAACGTCGTCGAATCAAAGTCGTGCAGCCTGGACTCGTCTACGTCGTGGGATGGAAGGACGAAAGTCCCTCAGCATCCAACGACGCTGCTTCCGCATCTCCTTCGGGGACTTCAAGCTCGACAGTGATGTTGAGCCGGAAGGAGAGAAGGAGTCGTTTGAAGAGGGAGTTGGAAAGGGAGATGGATGCTGAACGAGGAGGAGCTGTTGATCAAGATAATGAGGAGGAGGAAGGAGAGCCACTTTATATTGCGTATCACAACTGGGAGGTGAGTTTCTCATTGCTCGTCCTAAGGTCTCGTGCAACATTTCTACATTGGTTTCTTTATCATTTATATCACGACCGTGGAGTACCCATCTTCGATGGAAATGATTTGAAGATGCAGTGGTATAACACTGCATCTGTGCGGAGCAATGAAGGAGTCAAATCCTTGGAGCACATTCGTCATTATTACGTTCACATTTTCAGAAGTACTTGTTTCCATACGTGTACATGGATGACAGAACGAGTGAATACATCTCCAACACCAATTAAAGTGTCTGCAATAATAGTTAGATGGAACAGACGCTGACTATCGTTCTCATGGTAGCATTATTCCAGTGTCCGCAACATCTCCGGCCCACATCAGGGGCTGCCAAAAATACGCGACACCACCCCGCCATCGTCTGATCCGTCCTCATCATCTCCACTGCCCGTACCATCGCCTCCAAACGACGATCCCATTGACTCTGAAGAGACGGAAGAGGAAGCACCACCTCTCCTCAACCTGAACGTCATCCCTCCCTCATCTTCTTCCCCCGCCAAGGCGCTCCTACGTTCTCCCACCTCTGTAGCTCACCTCCTGAATGGGCAGAATCATGAGCGCGATTCCTCTCCTGCCATCTCGTCCGAATCCGGGTCGAGTAAGCTGACTGGGAGCTCTTTGGGGACCTCAGTCGTCTCTTCGGAAGAGTGGGAGAAAGAGAAAGGCCATTCTAATGCTTCCACTATTGTAGGTCTCAGAGGGAGGGGATTGAGGCTCTTGGATACAGGGAGAAGGAGGAGGATGGAGACGGAGAGCGTGAGCGGCGCGAGTTCAGTCATCGGGCGACGGAGTAGGAGTCGCTCTCCCTCGATTGGAGAAGAGAGCCCACGTCAGCGATCAAGACGCGAATCGCCCGCTCCTACCACTGTACCTACGACGACTGCTCCCACTCCAGCACCTGGGGAATCAGACCTCTCCGAACCCGATGACACAGCGCTCCAACCTTCGACTCAGGAGACGCTTCCTCCCTCACCACCAGAGAAGAGGAAGAGGGGCAGACCGCGAAAGAATCCCGCTGTTGCTGTCGCAGTAGTTAGCGTTGTCGAGAGCACGATGAAAAGGAAGGAGAGGGAGGCGAAGGAGAGGAAACAGTCGCTGAGGAGTTCAAGCGGTAAAGGTGTAAAAGAAAGAGGTGGCGCCGGAGGAGGCGTCGAGGGAGGGTTCAAGGAACTCAAAATTTAGGACGGGTCCTAAAATGCCCCTTCATCCTTCGTTCGTTCCTGGGAGACGGACAAGGATGGAATGTTCTGAAGGAGGCGGATTACTTGAGTTCTTGTTACCTCTGTTGCTTGACGACTGGATGACGACCCACGATTGATGCTTCTCTACGCAATTTCCCTAAATATTGACTTATTCTTCAACAACTCCCATCCATCAACACTAGTTCTTCATCTTCATTATCAAGTTTACCCAATCAAGTCGATTAGCATTTCCAACGTTCTCGTCATGGTCTCTCGTAGTTGGTCAATGGTCAAGGTGTAGAGATGTTGGGATCGGGGCAGTGAGAGCTGCAATTTCTTTTTACTCTTCTCTTTTTGCTTTTCTTGATTTGCTCCGCTATCTTCACTTTTTTACTTGTGTTGCAGTGTTCCTTCTCTCTTCGCAATTCGAAGTTTCAAGGAGACGAACAAGGCGTCTCGTTGTTTTATTAGCCGAGTAGACTTCTCTTCTCACCATCGTGCAATTACTACCACTGGTTATTAAGTAACTCCATGAATCAGAACCGTGTGACGTTCATTTCGACCCAACCAGCCGGAGCAAATAAGAGATATTATTTAGTCGCCTCTAACCACTTTCGAATAACCTGTCGATCATTCTCGCTCGCCACCCCTCTGCCACCTTTATTCCCAGGTGCCCAATCTTCAGAGTAGATGTCCATCAACAATTTGGTCATCAGGATGTCCACATCCTGAACCACTTTCCTCTCCACAGCAGGATTTGGAGACGCAAGAAGTTTTCTTGCGGTCTGCATTTGAATTAGGACGGTGTATGTAAAGGTTGAGATGATGACGCGACGTACAAGCTTGACACCAAAGGCAGCACGGCGACCCAACCCTCCACCAGAGGCGAAGTCGGTCCCAGTCTTTTCCTCTTCCGAATCGATCCACTTTTCTTTCCAAGAGCCGGATATCTCGATGACGCGTAGGAAGACCTTCCATGCACCTGCACATCAATAAGCATGTGAGCATGGCGGACTAGATGCTCGACGAACCTGGGTAATCTTGGGCGGTGTACATCGTTTCAGCATTCCGGAGGAGGAAGAGGGTATTGTAAGGCTGGAGGAGGATGAGATTGCTTAATGCGCTTAGTGACTGATTATATCTTCGACGACACGTCAGTTTGCTCGACAAGGTCAGAGGGACACTCACGAAGCTATGCGCTCGTACACCTCTACGAGTTCAAGCCAGCCTTCTGGGTCATTAAAAACGGCATCAAGGTGTTCGATTAGCAATGCGACTCCTTTCTTGAAGTCTAATGAAGAATCTCTGTACTTTGAGATCTTGGTGTTTGGAATAGGCGAATGGTTGAGGTGGAGCGAGATAAGACGTTTGCGGATTGGCTAGACTGCTCTGTTGAATGGTAGATCTAAGGAGGAGGATGTGAAGAAATCGCACGATACAAGTTTCCTCATCAGCGAGGATCTTTTCGTAGAAATCGCGAGCGATACTCCATTGAAGCTTGTGTTCCAGGAGACAGCCTTGCAGGACTTGTACGCGAGGAGAGTCGGGAAATTTTTCGGCCAGTCGTGAGATGCATGCCTGTTAACAAAGTCATGAGTGAAACTTTCTAACTTGAGTGAGAGTCCAAGCGGGAAGCAAATGTATAATCAGGGGAATGTGGCGACCAAGTCTAAGCCGGATTTCAAACTTTCCTCGATAGCACACTCGAGCTGCACTGAGACAGAAAAGGAACAAATGTGTTCAACAGGACTGTAAGTATTTCACAGCTCCCCAACCGTTTAAACAAGAAAATTAAGTATCATAGTATCACAAAAAGGTAAAGTATCTACGCAAGCAAACGTTTTGCTTCGTTTCAGTTCAAATTACAGCGACGATATTCGTTGAGAAGTCGACTGAGAATAATAAAACATAATTGCAAAGACTGCCTTAAAGCTCATTGTCTCTCATACGGTAGAAGAGACTGAGGAGGTTCATCCCTTTCGAGTTCAAACTCCCACCAATGCCACAACAGAAAGAAGAAACATAACTTACCTCTGCCAGCTGCTCCCTGCCACACTCAAGGGCGGCGACCGCCGTCTGCTCCAAGAAAGCCCAAGCTTCATTCCGATGCAGCCTTATGAGTTTATACCTTAAATAGGATAGAGGAAGCTGGAGATACCTTCGTCTCCCATTCTCTTGAGCATCCCAGCAGCTATTACTTGCTCTCCATGCTCCACGACCAGTGACGGGTTGCGTACGCCAGAAGTGCGATACGCTTTGAGGAGGGGGAGAGAGGCGGCCATGATGCTTGCTCTTGCTGATCACTTGGATACAGCGCTGCACGGAAGCTGAGGTGAAGCTGGTGTGTATCCGAAAAGTTGGACGTGTTGTCGAAATCTGATCGGTGTTACCTTTTCGGGTAGCACTTCCCGCTGTGCCCGTAGACTTCTCTTTCTCACAGAACACCATTGTAAGAAGATGACCCGAATACCTCGCCTGCATTCCCTCCTCCGCACACAACGCGTAAGTCTGTATTTACTCCTAGTTGAGTTACTAACACCTCGCACCAGTTCCCGCCGTTTACTCTACGCCATCCTCTCCTCCTAGCCCCTCGTGCCCACTCCCAATCTCGTCTCTACTCCTATTCATCGTCCGAACAAGGTCCAAAAGAGCCCGAATGGCATCCTCCCATTTCGGACGCAGAGAAGGAGAAGCAAGAAAAGATCCTGCGCGTCTACAGAGCGTTCATGCTCGCCTTTGGAATAACCGTCGTCCTGTGGGTGTGGACGCCTAGGGATCCGAGGGAGAAGGAGAAGGTGGGGAGGAGGATGGTCGTCACCAAGGGTGAGGGTGAGGAGGAAATCAAGGTCGAGTTCAAGTGAATATTACCTAATTCGTTCAGAGCAAATGACAGCAGTTGCACCAATCAAGCTAGCTTCAGTGTAAGGAAGCGCAATGTGCTGAAAAAAAGCATGGTATCTGTTCTACCTGAGACGGAATTAACAACAGGGTATATAAAATCGGTTGCTACACTAAGTATGCGTGGATTACAAAAATGCAGTGTTGCACCAATCGACGGAACACAGGTTTCCGGTGCTTGAAACGAAGAAGTCTACGTTCTTTATCGCTCTCAAATTATATGCTCTTCTAAAAAATCGAGTTAACAGAACTAACCTGAAGACAGAACGGAAGAATGACATACCATCCTCAACAGCCTCATCCTCCTCGACCTCGATATCAGGCACTCTCACATACTCATGGACCTCATCCCTCGCATTCAAATCGACATTCCGCATACCGAGGATACCAATGAAAGCGCCAATAAGAGCGAGTATCGCCACTCCATTCAAAACACGTTGGACATCGGTATAAGCCTCATTGATCCCTACCCGGATTGGGTCTTCCGGAGGAAAGGAGAGAGCGACCGAGAGAGAAGAAACAATGTCTGGAATGAGGTATTGCGATGCAGGTGGCAGATGCACCCTTAGTCGAGAAGGCAACAGGGTGGTCCATAAGGCTCCGGAGATGGCACTGCCTAAGGCACCTCCGATTTGAGTGATGGTGAGGAAGAGCGCAGTGGCACATGCGATGTCTAGAATGGGATCAGCTTGGGCAAGTTGTTGCTGTTAGGCATGTGACGAACCTTGACTTCCGACGACGCTCTGCACTCCAACCTGTCCAGCGACGGTGGTGAATCCTGCCCTCCTTTGAGCATTTGTGAATGGACAAAGCAATGTGGTGGCACACCTCCACCTATTCCCCCTACTACCTGGCTCAAAACCAGCTCCCACGTCGGATTATCCAGTCGACGAAACCGAACCATCATCAGCTCCCCACTAATACCTCATCAGCGAACGACCTCGATGAGGAAGTTGAGGGAGAGTTAACATGGTATGAATGATGACCCCAATAAGTCCCCAAATTTTGTAACGCCCGGATATCTTCGTCAGAATGCCAATGAATACCGATGAGACCGATGCGGTGAAGATGTAGGTCTGGCTTAAGGGCTGTGAGCGCTTTCTCGCCTTTCACAAGAAGGCAGAAAGTAAACCTGATATATTGAGCATCTCGAGCCGAATGTCCTGCGAACAAAAAGCAAAAACATAGTCAGAAGAAGAGAGGGAGAGACAAACCTCGAGCAACTTGGAGAAAACTCGTAAAGTAGGTTTCATAGATGAATTGACTAGCAAAGTGCCAGAAACCAAGACAACATCCAGCAACAATGGTCGTGTTCTTCGCAAGACGAGGTGGTAGAATCGGATATTTGGATCTTTGCTCGACTCGTGCGAAGAGAGCGAGTGTCAAGAAGCCGAAAAAGAGAAATAGGTAAAGGCGATCTTCGTCCGAGATAAGCACCTCTCGTACACTGAGCGTAAATACTCACAGTCACCCCAACCTTTCTTCCACTCTGCTCCAACGCTGAGGGGAAATAGGATAAAGGAGCATCCCAAAGTCAGGAGGAGCATTCCAAAACCATCAAGCTCTCTCCAAACATTCTTGAGCGCGACGCGCAAGCCTCCTTCAGCTCCGAAGGCATCTCCTAGATGGGTAGGAATGCCTGCTAATTTCTCCACCGATTCTTCATCGCTTTCGACATCGTCCTCTTCCTGCAAAGATCGCAGGAACCGTGCAACTCTGTTCCACTCCCAGAAAAGCCGAAAGGAGAGATATAATGCTGAGAGTGGGACGAGGACGGCAAAGATAAGATAGGCTATGCGATATAGAGTTTCGCCTCCGAGAAGGAAGAAGTTACCGATTGGAGGGCCTGTTGTTGATCTCAGCCCAGGACCACGAACCAAGAGTACGCTTGTGACTTACCAATCCAGGTTGTAAAGAGCCATGGTAGAGATATTGTCGAGATGATGAATGCGCGAGAAGTCAAACTTGAGGTGTCTACAGACGAGTGAACTTAAAGAGTACGAGACGATTGATTGCCTACCAGCCACAACAACTTGTTGGCTCAGTTGAAGCCCTTGACTTCCCAAAGCCGCCACAATTTTGCCGACCTTTCTTTCACGTCAGAAGAAGAACGAAATCATGGCGGCACCAACGCACCCCAAACATCTGTATCGAACCAGCAAAAGCTATGAGAACGTAACCTGACCACAAGCGCATCAGGTTTGATCGCTCCTCGCTAAAGGAGAGGAACTACCGATGCCATATGTCACTCCGGATAGTGCAATACCCTCTGCACGTCCAAATACGTCTAACACTTTCGCCAAGGGTGGTTTTCCCACGGCAAGAGCAATCTGTGATTTACGTGTCACCACAACGAGGGACTTCAAGATATTAGTTGCTTACGTTAATCGCCACATATACACTACTGAGGAAGCCGTGTGCTTTGAATAAGGATAGGAAGTACGGCTCAATTGTAGGTGTCACATTCGCTTCCTAAAGACACATTATTTTCGATAGAGGTGTAGAGGTTACCGCCTACTAGCGAAGTTGAAATCGAGAGGATGTAGACACTAGGGTTGATGTCAGTCAGCTAAACAGAGTGTCAAGTTCATTGTAGTATGCATCATAATTTCAGTCTCTGCGATTCAGAGGTGAATAATTGCTAAGCTTAAACTTTCCAGCTGTGCTCCTCCTATTGTGACAAACGAACACATGCAAGCATGTATCATGCTTGTCTTTAGGGTGGTCTATCTCTATGTCTCTGCTCCAAGCCCACGCCTCATTTTGTGGAAAACTTCTGTTGACAGATAGCACAGACATTCGTGTGCGTCGTTGCCATCTCACTCGACAAATAAACAAAATAAGGGACGAGACGCAAACGAGACCACCCAAATCCTATTCCATCCCACCTAGAGGAGCAATTCTTCAACTACTCCTCTGGTTACTGCTCGCGGTTTCCAATTAAAGACAATTCAAGTTTGTGAGTCACTGTCGGCTGTGTCAATGGAGAATGCAGACAAGATCTCGGACGACGCCAGTGGCGTAAAGATGGCAACAGTATTCACTTCAAATATGTTCTAGGCTATTCTGGGTGAGTGGGCAAGCTTGGGCCTTGGAATACGACGAATGTGGTGGGACGGTCTAAGGACGTCTGCACAGGGCTATGACCGTCCGTCTGAGACATGTTGGCCAATGTCCATACGCGAAATCGGCGCGGATGAAATACACATGACAGATGACAGGGAGAACGATGGAATAGGAGAGTCCAATGCAGTAAAGTCATGCTTGAACCCATTTGTCATGGCAGGGCATGGGCTAGCAGAGAAGTCGAAAACGGCTATCAATATCAAAGGTTAAGAACCGCCACAACTCTCTAAGCGAGTTGTGTAAACTAATCCACACCCGTACCCTCCTACTTCACCGATCTCTACTCTAAAGAGAGCACGTACCCAACATAAATCCATCTCTTCCATCGGCCTCCCCCTCCCTCCCTCTCTTCGTTTACCCTCTTGATCAGCTCTACCTTTGCAACACCATACGGGATCTTGTCTCCCTCCCCTTCCCCTGCACCCTCAACATCACTAAGCCCACTCCGAACACTGCTCTCGGAACTACTCGAAACCGAAGCCATCCGGAAATAATCTATATTTCTCTTCGATTTGCTTCGACGGGGCATAAACTGTCGAGCAGCTGGGCTGATATTTGAGTGATGTGAGAATAAGGACGGGAAAAGCTTGGGAAGGGAGCTGATGGGTTGGCTGCACGAGTTATCTGATTTGCAACGCCGTTCAGTCCGCCTCACCATCCTCCATGATCATTGTAGGTTCATAACACAATGCTGACATCACCACATAACATACCTTCTTCGATAGTATAGTGGTGAGTATACCCGCTTGTCAAACAACTCGCGGGTGACCGGGGTTCAATTCCCCGTCGGAGAGTCTTTTGCATGTTTTTATTGTTCCACTTTGACGCAGATGGATAGTCTGTCAGTGTCCCCAATATGTCACTTCATCGAAAAGCAAAATTAGCATATACTGCAGACGTGGTTTCACCGAATATGTTGGATGTGCTAGCTGTGGACGGGGATGAGGATAGGTTTTAGAGTACGGCAGTTGCACATTCGATGTAGTGGATGATGATAGGGCTGTAAATACAAGCAAGCAGACAGGAGAAAGTACCCCTCTGAGGAGAATGATAGAATTTATATACATGAGCGAAAAGGCAAGAAGCAGCATATTCGTAAAAGTAAGGCGAGCGAACCAAGGGTGTAGCAATACAATATCAGAAAGTAAAACAAGAGACCAGAAAGACCACAGAGAGATCTGTGGGAAAAGTGCTGTTCGACGTCAACGACGACGTTGGTGGTTGCGAGCAGCTGGACGGAAGGAGGGATCTTTTCGTGACCTCCTTTTGTAGCTGTGCAAGGGTCCCACGTCTTGTTAACAGTGCACCCAGCACTTTCAACAAAACGACATATGCAAAAGGAACCACGGTTTGTCAGAATGCTCACCGTCGAGCTCCTGATTGCATTTCCTACTCTGACCATCAGCTATGACTGGGGACTCTGGTTACCTAGCGGGGTAGGTAAGAGGGAGCGGCGACTCAATCCATGCATCGAACTCATTGAAAGTGTAAAAAATCTCTCCGACGGGGAATTGAACCCCGGTCACCCGCGAGTTGCCTGACAAGCGGGTATACTAACCACTATACTATCGAAGACGGTTGATACTATGTGCCTGTAATGTTACATCTTCACACTCCGGAGCTCTCGGCGCAATGTGCATTCTTTTAATCTGTCAGAACGTCATTTCGTGCAATCGTGCTAAGAGCAAGCGCACTCCTATGGCATGTGATGGTGTGCCTTCAGATAATAACTCATTTTGTGCTAAAGAAACGCTCATGATAGTCTTTGAGAACTGCTCAAGCAGGTTATCTGTGTCTTTAACCTCCCAAAATAGAATGATAGAGACCTAGTTCTAATTGTATTCATGTGATACTTTATACGATATTTGCCTGAGATGGTGGCGCTTTGGTCCCACTGAGATGTAGCTTTGTCAGAAGTTTATTGTTCCAGAACCACACTGTAACTAGTAGTGTTTGTTGATTTTGAGCGTGCTAGTTGTTGTTGTTGTCGACGGCTGCAAAAGTCTTCCAAGCAAATGTCTGCCGAAGCTTCTTCCTCCGTACGCGTAGCCAAAGATCTTACGGCCGGGACAGTGGGAGGAATCGCACAGGTATTGGTTGGGCAACCAGTTTGTGTTTTTTGGCTTCATCTTACTAGCAATGACTCTCGCAACTCTTAGTTCGATATCGTCAAAGTATTTTCTCTCCAGCTCAAAAGATACGTTTTCAAGACAAGTAGGTTCGCCTGCAATCCTCTAATGCTTATAGCTCGGCGCTTCAATGCACAACATCGATTTTAAAGAATGAGGGCCCTTTAGCATTTTACAAAGGTCGGTCCTTTTGTTGCTCCTCAACAAAGATCCGCAATTTTTTGCTCTCCCGAGCTCATAGTAATGAGAATGGGAGATTGCAGAGGCAAACCCAATACTGCTGTGCGATTAAACCGGCAGTTAACACACTTTTCAGGGTCATGAGCAGGGAATACCGCTTGAGAAATAAATTCCCGTGCCCTAGGCTAACTTCATGCTTCTAGGAACGGCAATGCCTCTAGTCGGGATCGGAGCTTGCGTCTCCCTTCAATTTGGATGCCTAGAGGCACTCAAGAGG